>OZ010788.1:246329689-246492189 GCA_963932465.1 Maratus speciosus | reverse complement strand
GTATGCACTTTAAAACTGAATTATTTATTCTTTCATAATTTCAGTGTTAATTTTTACTTAATTGATTCAGTAATTATAATATAATTATCTTTAATCTCTTAGTCCTTCGCGTCTTATTAACAGGACACATTTTTGGATTGAGTATTATTGTCTCTTAACAAGTACTTTTATTATTAGCTTCATACATATATGATAGTACATGTTCCAGTAAAGGACATATTCGTTATTAAGCTTAATTAATCAAATTGACCGAACTTCATTGGTAATTATTAATAACAACCGGTACATATGATTAATCTATCTATACTAATATTATAAAGAAGTAGTTTGTTTGTAGGAGGTAATCTCTGGAACTACCGAAAAGATTTAAAAAGTAATGTTATCAAAATGACGGTGTTAGTCCCTTTTCCAACATAGGCTATATCTTATGTCCATGTCACTACCCCAAAGGTCAAAGGGGGTGCAGAAGCAAAAAAAAAAAGTTCTAAAAATGCGATTTCCATGTTACTGAAGGGCTCACACACGTGAAATTTCGAATGGTAGTTACTTATAAGATATAAATGATCTCTAATAACATTTCTTAAAAAATTCGAAATTTAAAATGAGTGAAAATCCGCAAAAAGCGTTTTAAAAAACGTTCTAAGTGGCGATTTCTACGGAATCTCAGGAAGCATCAAACCGATTTCAAAAGCTCGGAATTGATGGTGACAGTCCCTCCTCTAACATAGGCTCTATTTTATGTCGGTGTCACTACCACCTGGGGGCTGCAGGAGCAAAAAACGTTCTAAATTGCGATTTTGTATTACTGAAGGGCCTAGAAACATGAAATTTGACGCGATAGTTACTTATAAGATATAAATGATTTCTAAGAACATTTTCTAAAATAAAATCCGAAATTTAAAAGGGGGGGGGGGGGAAATGCGCAAAAAACGTTCTAAAAAACGTTCTAAATGGCAATTTCTAGGCAATCTCAGGAAGTATCAAACCGATTTCAAAAATAATATTTGGAAATTGATGGTGACAGCCCTTCCTCTAACACAGGCTCTATTTTATATCGGTGTCTCTA
Organism: Maratus speciosus; assembly: GCA_963932465.1. Lineage (NCBI taxonomy): Eukaryota > Metazoa > Arthropoda > Arachnida > Araneae > Salticidae > Maratus > Maratus speciosus. The sequence goes on along the minus strand of OZ010788.1, from coordinate 246,491,123 downwards.
CCACCTGGGGGCTGCAGGAGCAAAAAAAGTTCTAAATTGCGATTTTTGTGTTACTGAAGGGCCTAAAAACATGAAATTTGGCACGGTAGTTACTTGTAAGATATAAATGATCTCTAAGAACATTTTCTAAAAAATTCGAAATTTAAAAGGGGCGAAAATACGCGAAAAGCATTCTAAAAACGTTCTAAATTGCGATTTTTAAGCAATCTCAGGAAGTACCGAACCGATTTCAAAAATAACGGTATGAAAATGATGGTGACAGCCCTTGCACCACAATAGGCTCTATTTTATGTCAGTGTTACTGCCACCTGGGGGTAGCAGGAGCAAAAAACGTTCTAAATTGCGATTTTGTGTTACTGAAGGGCCCAGATACACGATATTTGGCATGGTAGTTACTTATTAGATATAAATGATCTCTAAGAGCATTTCTTAAAAAAAAAATTCAAATTTAAAAGGGATGAAAGAGATGCGCGAAAAGAGTTCTAAAAAACGTTCTAAGTTGCGATTTCTACGCAATCTCAGGATGTATCAAACCGATTTCAAAATTAATGGTTGGAAATTGATGGTGACAGCCCTTGCTGCAACACAGACTATATTTCATGCCGGTGTCATTGCCTTATGGGGAGTTGCAGGAGCAAACAACGTTCTAAATTGCGATTTCTGTGATACTGAAGAGGGTAGAAACTATAAATATGGCATGGTTGTTACTTATAAAATATAAATGCCCTCTAAGAACTGTTGAAAATAAATTCGAAATCAGCATAAAAGCTTCAAAATACTTTCTAAATTACTTTTTATTAAAATTAGTTTTAGTTCTTCTTGTTAATTCAAGTCTCATTTCTGCCTAATGCAGTGTAATAATGAAGTTTAGTCAAACTGTTGCTTGATTAGTAATTTTTGAATTATTCCCAAAAGTATAATTTCTTCTAATAAAAATTAGACATACAAATATAACTTGGCATATTTCAACTATTACACGAGCAAAGCCGCGGATTTTGCCAGTGTGCAGTATTTATCAAATTTACCAAAAGACGCGGTTATTATTAATAATGACCGGTTATTATTAATAATAATTACCGAATTAATCAAATTGACCGTAACATATACATTGCTTAAAGGTGCGTAAATCATAATATAAAAGCATTTAAAATACATTAAAGTCCTTTAAAATCAAAACTTTTTCAACCGAAACTTACTCGGCCTTCCTCAGTGAGAAACTAATGGTTGTTGTTTCTTTGCGTCTTCTAGCTTTGCCCGGAACAGACCATCCTACTTCAAGGATGGTATGGATTATACGGTGGAATGGAAAAGGTTATTCAAAATTTCAAAAACAAGCACAGGGTTTATCTATTATGTATTAATTCTTATCAGACTGCGTAAATATAATATGACAATATGTCATTAAAGGTAATTTCTTTATTAGACACTATTTCTAGAGATTCTCTTATGATAGCTTCTTGGTAATTATTACCATATTTGAAGTAGAATGATCTGTTCCGGGCAAAGCTAGAAGATTTTGCGCAAAGAAACAACAACTATTAGTTTCTCACTGATGAAGGTCGATAAGTTTCGGTTGAAAACGTTTTGATTGTAAAGAATTTTAATGTATTTTTAAATGCTTTTATTTTATGTTTTATACACCTTTAAGCAATGTATATACATTTATTTGAATTTTTCTATAAATTTTAATTAAATTTGAGTAAATTGTGATACAGTTTTCAAACGAATTGCATTTGAAAATACAGTTTTTTCCTAGTCGACGGTGTAAAAATTTAAAATGTGCAATGTTTAGTAGTAAAAAAAATTGCGGTAAAAGTTAAATGTAATCGTCTAGTGTTGCCACCATCAAAATGACGTCAGTGTTACGGACGGACACGTTTGTCCCTTATAATATAGATATAAGCATATACAAAATTTTCTCATTTAAAAGTATAAGATTATAATGTACTTACAGCATTTTCAAGTCTAATAGTATTTATTTCTTATTAAAACATTTTTTTTATAATTTAATTTAGAAGAGTAAAATATATCTGTTTTTAAGGTCTTTAATGCATATATTTTAAATGAAAGATTTATATTTTGAATGAAATGAGGGCAATGCGATGCGATTGAACAAATATTTATCGATTTATTACCTGCCCGGCTAACAAAAAATAACTTAAAATTAATTTATAAACTTACAATTAAAAATATTAAAATGTTATATCGTCATCGGAAATACATCTTTGTACAAAATTTTCATAATTATAGCACACCAGGAGGTGAGGGAAAAATTGATTAAGAAATTCTATCTTTATATACATGAACCAAGCTAAATAAAAGTGTGTAGAAATAAAGATAAATTTTAGAAATAACTGCGGCAAACATCTGAGAAAAAATATTCAAATGATGTTTGGTTTTAAACAAAACATTTGTGTAATTCTACAGTTATGATTTTCTATGTGTTTATTCAAAACGAAAAATTGAGGAAAATAAGCGTGAAAAATCCACAATCCCAGTTAAAAAATTTGAGTTAATTCTCAAAAGTGAATGTAAATCAACTAAACTGGAAAATAGAAAAATCGTAGTCAGCTTCTTTCCTTAGAAAACTTATCATCTCACAACTCTGATCGAGTAGAAAAATTTCTTTCTGTTTCGCATCAGACTAACACTACAGTAGAATGATTTAAACGCAAGTAAAAAGAACGGCTTTTATGCCAAAGCAAAGGCGAAAGAATGGAACTTTTTTTGAAAAATATACGATTATATAAAAGCTGTCTTTAGATAATTTTTTCACGTTAGATGCACTCGGTGAAACGTAGAATTATTTATTCTAATGTATTAGAAATGCACACTAAATAAAATACTGCGATGGGTTGTTTTTATTGTCTAATGTTAAAAGTGATTGTACAAATATAATTTTCAAGATTTGTTGTTTTTGACTGAGTGGACTTTTTACAACCCACCACTAAACACCTCTTTAATAGCTATTTCATACCAGGTCACTTGACATAGAATGGAGAGGTTTAGTTGCTATGTACCTTTTAGGTAGATTTCGTATGAAATATTAGGTAGATTTCGTATGAAATACTACCTATTGGCGTCGTTTCTATGTTGGAATTTCTGAAAAATTTTTGCAGATCTATACCGATCATGACCCCTAGAGCCCAAAACCACCCTCAGTAAAAAACTTTATATATCTATCTATCTATCTATCTATGTATGTATCTATCTATCTATATATATCACTTTCTTCTGGACACGATAACTTCCACAATTCTGCCCAATCTCTTCCAAACTGATACATAAAATCAAGAGGCATAAAATCTCGATCGAGTTCGTTAATGGGCAAAATCGGACCAACGGGATGTAAATAGGGAGGGGTTTTGTGAAAACCGAAAAAACCCCATAACTTCTTAAATTTTGTACATATCGAAACAGTTTAAAGTTTTTATTACTTCTAAAAAGAGGGTCAAAAATTTATGTATCACAGATTTTTGATTAAGTTAAAAATGGTCTCAAGGGGCGCAAAAAATAGGGTTTTTGGGAGAAAAAAAATTCATAACTTCGTCAAAACCAATTAATTTTATCATGAATCTCCTTAATATTATCTACAACTTTTATATTCACAAGTTTTTGATAGGACCAATTCGTACCGAAAAAAAAAAACGAAAACAAAAAAGGGGGCTTGAAGAAGAAAAATTTTCCTAACTCCGTCAATTCACAAGATATAAAATCCCCATGAATTTATCATATATCTTCTTAATATTGCCTACAATATCTATATAGACAAGTTTTGGATAGGATCAATTCTTACAGCAAAAACAAATTAAAAATACATAGCGGTTGAAGAAAAAAATGATCTTAGTAAGGGTGTATTCAAATCCAAACTGCTTATTTTCTGACTCATTTTACAATTCATTTTTACTCTCAGAGGCTTCCAATTGGTACGTTTTCTTACTCAGAAATTATATAATGTACCGGGGGGCGATCCCGAGTGACTTTCGATTATCCGACGTCCGATTAACCGAAACACTCGCTTATCCAACACTCTTATTATATAATCCCGCCCTCTCAAAATATGGTTTATTGCTACTTATTAGGTCGTAAAATTAAAAACGTTATAACAGAATTTATTTATTAAATGTCTTATTTTTTTTCTTTTCCTTTTTACTCTTGTACTATGGTAATCATTTATCTTATTTTTTGTTCTTTTAGTTATAGTGAACAACATTAATAACACAAGCCTGCGATGATTGTGTTTTTTTAACTTTTGGTAATTGATGATGATGTATTTTTTAGCACTGAATAGGAAAATGACCTTCATTTTTAACCATCACGTCACGATTTTCGCAAATCGTAAATTTCAAAGTTAAAAAGTAAAACTAGAAAACAGGAATTCTGCTTTTCAGAATTTAGTGTCGCCCCCGATGACAAAAAAATATATGTATATAAATATAGATACAGTAGAGTCCCGATTATCCGAGTTAATCGAACTTATACCTTTGGAATGGATCATTTTCTTCTGATGGACTGGTGGCTTCCATTATTATGAAACAGTCGTTATAAATGAAGTGTTAGGTGAAGATGAAAGAGCAGTCGTAAAAAGTTAGAACTCTGATTTTCTGGTCAGAATGGGGGAAAAATGGTCATAATTTTTTTTGAAAAAAAAAATGGAAGCCATCAGTCCATCAGAAGAAAATAACTCGGTGAAAGCGGAAACTCCGATAATCGGGGCTCTACTGTAGTTCAGTTTTAAGACTTATAACACGCGATTTTATTTTACATAAAGTGACGCCATCCACATCCGCTGAAAAATTCATCATTTGCGATCCAGTGTTAAACAACATCTACAGTAAAGTACGCTTAAGACGTCACTATCGCTGAATAATACACACACACACACACACACACAAAAGAGATTTCGTTATTCAAAAAACTCATCTAAAAATCGGCCATCTAAAGATTTACAAGCCTTCATTTGTTTGTATTATCATTATAGATATTTAAAATGAAATTTAGTTTCTAAAAGATCCCTGTTTTATCAGAAATCTTCCATTTATATTTTTTGAAAATAGCACGTATTTTAACTTTTTTTTTTCAGTTTTTATGGGAAAATGGCAACAAAAAGATATAATTTCTATTTTTCTTTCACTTTCTACAGAAATGGAGTTCTTCCGTTGCAAATATTAAGCAAATGGCTCTAAAAACTACAAAAAAAAAAAAAAAAAAAAAAAAAAAACAATTAATATTTCAAAAATAAATGAAGATGCAATTTTCAAACAAATTGCATTATAAAGTACTTTTTTTTCGAATATGACGGTATAAACATTGAAAATGTGCGATGCTTAGAAGTTTAAAAAATTGCTATAGAGTATTTAATCGTACTGCTTTGTTTCACGGCTGGCTTCTGTAAGGTAACGTTATTTTTTGGAGATGTCACAAAATAAGCTGGGAGAAAGAAATAGCATACCGTACCGAGGGCTAAAAATAGCGAAAATCTCTCAAAGCATTAACAAAAGAAGGTAAATGTTTTAAATACATCTGCCACAAATTTCTCAGCTTTATCAACCGCCAAAATAAAAGAGGATACCGAGATAAACCCCATAGAGAAAAGCGCGAAGCAGAGCATGAGCGGTTCAAAGAAACTTCCACGCATGGAATAAAATTATAAGGATTTTAAGTACACAATATTTTACATGTTTAATTGTAAAAATCCATAGTATAAGCAAAAAAAATGAATAAGTTATTATGAAAAAAAGTTACATCTATTTTATAATAGCAGATTTTCGCAATATTTCGACTATTTAAAAATTTGCGATTTGTGAAAAATCCTGACGTGATGGTATGGTAAAAAATGAAGGTCATTTTTGGATTCAGTACTAAAAAATACATAAGAACCAATTACCGTAGCTGAAAAACATAACAATCACATTTATTTTTTAATATCAGATTTCTGAAAGAGGGTAATCTCTGAAAAAGGACCCCCTTCAGAAATTTGAAGGGCCTTAACATCCTTGAAAGTCAAAATGTGTCATCTAAGTGGTGATTATACTTCTTCACAGGCGCGAATCGCCCCCCCCCCCCCTTGGATCAAAAAATATAAATCCATCGATTATCGCGAATTGCGACAAATGGTTGCCGAAAAAAATCGATTTCATCAATCGTTCGCAGGTCAAAGGATCTCGCAAAAAACGCGAATTTCGTCAAAGAAGCGCGGAAAAAACGCGAATTTCGTCAAAGGGTTGCAGAAAAAACGCAAATTTCGTCAAAGTGTCGCAGAAAAAAACGCGAATTTCATAAAGGGTCGCTGAAAAAATGCGAATTTCATTAAAGGATCGCTGAAAAAACGCGAATTTCGTCAAAGGATCGCTGAAAAAATGCGAATTTTGTGAAAGAATCACAGAAAAAAACGCGAATTTCGCCAAAGGATTGCTGAAAAAACGCGAATTTCGCCAAATAATTGCGGAAAAAATGCTAATTTCGCCAAATAATTGCGGAAAAAATGCTAATTTCGCGAAAGAATCGTGCAAAAAACGCTAATTTCGCGAATTTCGTCAACAGATCTCAGAAAAAATGCGAATTTTGTCAAAGAATCGCGAAAAAAATACGCGAATTTCGTCAAAGGGACGCGGAAAAAACGCACAATTAGCATCAGGAGGAGCGCATCCACGGAAAGGGGGTTCGATCAGGGAGATCGCCCCCCCCCCCAATGATATAAATCCAACGCTTTTAACGGCAGTTTTCGCGGAACAACAGACAAGCAAACGAAAACCAAACACTTTTCGGGTATCAATGGTAAATCTCACTGACGTTTCGGCATTTAGTGGTCAAAATAGGATTATGTCCAGTCAAAAGGCATATGGCGACATAATTTTTGACACTATGGGTTGAGGTGGGGGACGATGCCACTTCGTGTACCTTTTGTTGAATCTCTACAACATAAATTGACAACGTTATGCGGATCCCTTTAAAGTGTTGAAACTTTTTCGTTCTTTCAAAGAAGCTACAATTCTAATTTCTGTATAACAATATTTTTGAGGAGTGCTTTATTGTTTGAGAAAAGAATGGGATTGATACAATTTCCAAAGAAAGAAAGAAACAAGAAAAAGAACGGTCCTTTGAAAAATTCAAGCATCTTAATCTTTTCTGAAGACAGCCACTAATGTGTAAAAAATGTACTGTTATTGCCACCCACATTGGTAAATTTCAAGGGTATTTGATGAATGAACAAAAGAGGATTATATCCTAATCCCAGTCAGTTAAAATGCGTATGGTGTGTTGATTTCTTATAAACCAACTTGGTAAATTTGTTCTTCTATTCTTTGCCCCGACCGACCCCCCCCCGCCCCCCCTTCGTGGATGCGCACCTAGGGGAATCTCTTCCCTGTGCTAATTGTGCGTTTTTTCCGCGGCCCTTTGACGAAATTCGCGTTTTTTCAGCAATTCTTTGGCGAAATTTGCGTATTTATTTCGCGATTCTTTGAAGAAATTCGCCTTTTTTCAGAGATCTGTTGATGAAATTAGCGTTTTTTGCGCGATTCTTTCGCAAAATTAGCGTTTTTCCGCAATTCTTTGTCGAAATTGGCGGTTTTTTCTGCGATCCTTTGACGAAATTCGCGTTTTTTCTGCAATCTTTTGACGAAATTTGCGTTTTTTTCGTGGTCCTTTGATGAAATGCACGATTATTTGACGAAAATCGCATTTTTTCCGTGCTTCTTTGACAAAATTCGCGTTTTTTCGCGATCCTTTGATGAAATTCGCGTTTTTTCTCGATCATTTGACGAAATTGGCCTTTTTTGCGCGATCTTTTGACGAAATTCGCGCTTTTTTTTGTGACCCTTTGACCTGCGAACTATTCACGAAATTGGTTTTTTTCGAAGACCATTTGTCGAAATTCGCGATAATCTGTGGATTTTTTTTTGGGGGGGGGGGGGCGATCCCCCCCCCCCCCAAAAAAAAATGGATCCGCGCCTGCTCTCAAAGGCTTCCAATTGGTACCTTTTCTTACTCAGAAACTATATAATGTACCGTAATGGTCAATGTTTTGATATAGGCTGAATATATTTTAAAACATGCTGTCAAAGTGGGCCTTTTGAACCGAATTTCCCGAAGCGGATTGTGTTGGAAAAATCATCGTATTTAAGGGAGTATTCAAATCCAAACTGCTTATTTTCTGACTCAATTTTAAATTCATTTTTGCTCTCAAACGCATCCAATTGGTAGATTCGCTTATTCAGAAACTATATAATGTATCGTAATGATCGATTTTTTGACAGAGGCAGAATATATTTCAAAAAATGATGTCAAAGTGGGCATTTTGAATGGAATTTCCCGAAGCGATTGTGTTAAAAACGAAAAATATTGTCTTACTGAGAAAATAATTGATTATGTATCAAGTTTTAATTAACTGAACGAAAATTAAAAACACAGGTCGCTTATAAATCTCTTCAAAAATCACGTCAACAAGTTTCATGTTTTTCCTATTAAAAATGAATCTGGAGTTATGTCAGAAAATTTCGAGTTGTTGAGCATGGAAATGTATTTTTTTGAATACCGCCCTAACATGATTCTGATAAAAAAAGTTATTATATAAAAATGAAATAAAAACTCGTCAAAAGCGGCCAGATAAAATTGTTAAAGTGGGTTTATCTCTAATCATGATTTGGTTTTTGTTTGTGAAATTAGTATACTTAACTTCGAAATCTACCTCCGCCTGTAGGCCGGCCGGCAGGGATTTTTTAAAAACTTACTGATATCAAAGTTTATTTTTAACACTTTCCAACAAAGTTGAAAAGTATTTATAGATTCGGTTTCTATGTCTGTCCGACTGTGCTCTAACTCACGTAAATATAGTCCGATTGCCATGAAATTCATAGATGTTATTGGGTATCACTATGTCATGTGAGATGGAAGGAAGTGAAGATGAAGTGTATAGCATTTACTGTTTATTTACAGATACACTCAAAAGAATTACGGTCTATGAGGAAATATTCCATTACGGTGTATGAGGAAAAAATCGTTTGTGGCGTATTTTAATAATATTACAGTATTTTAAACATACTGAAATTTATATACAGTCGAACCTCGTTATCCCTACACTCTAAATGACCAGAAAAAAGGGTCGTCATAAGCGGAGTGTCTCGGTAACCGGAGTTGGAGAAAAATATGTTTATAATAAGCGGTATTTTTAATTAATTAATGACAATTTTAAATTCATAACTGTTCTTGCAGTTTTAAACAATAAAACATTATTATTAAACAAAATAAACACAAAAACAAAATTGAAAATAATAAAAATCAGATTTATGATGACCCTTTTTTTATTGTTAGATGAAATATTGATGAATTAAGGTTTGCTTGTCCATATATGTGCTTCCTACAATTCTTTTTTTCAATATTATACAATGAATTGTAATCGATATTCGTTGTTTCAGAAGTGGATGTTAGGTAATTTCTGATCGTTTCAATACAATGCAATGCTTCGGTTTTAGTTGTAGTCTGATGAAAAACGCCGTGTAGCCACAAGAAAGCGCCGCCTGACCAGAACAAAAAGATCACGAGTAGACTAAACGTCTATTTGGAGCTTAAGGGGGGTCCATAGTGTGTGGGTTTATTTATTCAGATAAAGGATTGAAGTAAAGTTTCTCATTTATCTCAATGGGTATTTTAGACATCTTTGTGAAAAGTTTAGCTAAGATATTTCTTACCGCTTAATTTCCGTGCTTATAAGATGGATTATGAAAAACAGTCAATTTTCTTAAACTGTCGGGATATCTGGTGTTGAAAATTATTCAACGACGTAAAATCCGGAGTTTATTTACATCACAATCATATACAGGAAATCGAGACTTTGAAAAATTGACGTGATAAGCGGAGTAACGTGAAACCGGGTGTTGGGATAACGAGGTCCGACTGTATATCACTGAGATCAATTACACGGCGCTTACTGTAAAATAGGGTGTGCATAGAACATATCGTTCATTTACAAGGACACACAAAAGAATTTGGCTGCAGAACAAATTGAACTGTTGAAGCCTATCAACAATAATTGCCTGAAGTGCGTTTTCAGTTGTGGTACGCGTTTGTAAATTGAATTATTTTTAAAAATATTACATGGTGTAGATAAATTCTATAAATCATATACAGGACTGCACAAAATTTCTCAAGTACATTTCCGTTTATTCACGGAAATTACTGTTGGAAATCTTCAACTGTGCTATTCGTTTCATTGAACTAAATTTTAGAATACAATGTAGTAGACATACAAATCTATAGATCATATACAGGTCTTTACAAGAAAGGATAATTTTACGAGTTTTGATTCTAACAGCAGAAATTGTATTTCAAAAGCGTTAAGAGTTTTTCAAATTGTTTATTTATACATCATATTTCACATTAATAAACTGTGAAGTTTTGTTACTGTATTCTGAATATGTTGGAAAGTGTTAAATAATCTATGCTGGACTCATGTTTTTTCATTCTTGTTTATGTTATACTAAGGGGCTCTGCTCCCTAAGAGCTACGCTCACAAACCCCCGTTTACATTCTTAAAAACACGCTAATCGATCGGCTTTAAAAAGATTACAGAAGATTGAATTATAATTTTTCGATCTCCCTGTAAACGGATTTCCGTTGATTTTCCTTCTACTGAGGAATTTTAAGGCCGAATCAGCTGCTGTTAATAGCTGTTTTCGTGTTTCATTAAATAAGATTAGTTAAACATTTGTAAATCAGCTAATGTAAAACGAACTAAATCAACAGAGTCTTTGTCTCCCGGTATTCTTTAACAACACTATAAGTTTTTTTTAAATAAGACATTTTAAATCTATCGGTTTAAACCTGACGTAATCTTCACCAAAGTTTTCTTCCTCTTTTTAATATTCATAGGAAAATATTTGAATGTTATTATTTGGCCATTTTTTTTTATATATGACGTAATTTCCCCCATTTACTGCTTTTAACACATATTAATGAATTCATTATTTTTTTCTTTTTAAATACTCACATGTAAATAAAATTTTTATGACGTAATTTTCAACTTTTTTTTTCTGTTTATAATAGTCACGTGTAAATAAATTTTTAATTTAAAGGAAATATTATTCTTAGCGCTGTTTTTAAAATTGGAAACAATTTAAAATAATAACCTTTTCTAAAATATGCGAAATTTATCTCTCGACATGCTGAAAATTCGAATTTAAAATTGAATACCCCCCCCCCCCCCCCCGTCAGAAAAAAGAATCAAATAATAATAAAAAATAAATGCAGCCTGCACACCACGAGCTTCTAATGTATATCCCTAGAAAAAATGCTTAAATTCCTATGTATGCATTTTTCTCATATAAACCTTTTTTAACGGAACAATTTTGACGAAATTTAACATTAAATATTTCTTTAAATAATTCTTCGATTTAAAAACTGTCTGCTTCACCGTGTTTATCAAACATTTCTTTATAACACTACCAATTTACATATTTTTGTATGCAGCAGCTTTCTCAATATTAGTGAACAAAGACCCCCGGTAACAAAAAATTCATTTGCGGTGGCGGTGACAGCGTTAGTTACTTTTTTTTTTTTTTTGGAATAGAGAGATATTTAAAAAAAATCAAGTATTGTGCAATTTTATTTAAAAAAGTTGAGCAATTCTCTACTTTTGACTCTCTATACTTTTATTCCAACGGAAAGGATAAAAAAAAAAAAAAAGAAAAAAGAAAAAAGAAAAGTGCCCAGCTAAACTGATGGCATTGAGCTCACAGGCTATTCACACTAATTGTATATTATACTCTTATTTTAAAGAATAATGCCCCTCAAAAAAATAAGTGAAGGGGAATTAGCCCCCGTTTCCCCCTTTATACTTAACCAGTGAACCTCCAAATCTAATCAGGGAAGCTCCTTATCATAATAAACCGGTATACCAAATTTGGAGCAAATCGAATAATCCTGCAAAAAAAAAAAAAAAACATTTATCTAAATTAAGGGGGTGGACTAGCCCCCTTTATCCTTAACCAATGAATCCCCAAAACGTATCAGGAAAGCTCCTTAACATAATAAACCGGTATACCAAATTTGGAGCAAAGCGAATAATTCTGCATGAAAAACCCGTTTATATAAATTAAGGGGTGTGGACTAGCCCCCCTTCCCCCTTTGTCCTTAACCAATGAACCCCAAAACTAATCAGGGAAGTTCCTTAACATAATTAACCGGTATACCAACTTCGGAGCAAATCGAATCATTCTACATGAAAAACGCATTTATCTAAATTAAGAGGGGCGGGCTAACCTCCCTTTTCCCCCCTTTATCCTTAACCAGTGAACCCCAAAACTAATCAGGGAAGTTCCTTAACATAATAAACCGGTATACCAACTTCGGAGCAAATCGAATCATTCTACATGAAAAACGCATTTATCTAAATTAAGAGGGGCGGGCTAACCTCCCTTTTCCCCCCTTTATCCTTAACCAGTGAACCCCCATACTAATCAGGGAAGTTCCTTAACATAATAAACCGGTATATCAAATTCGGAGCAAATCGAATCATTCTGCATGAAAAACCCATTTATCTGAATTAAAAGGGGTGGACTAACTATCCTTTCCCCCCTTTATCCTTAACCAATGAACCCCCAAAACTAATCAGGGAAGTTCCTTAACATAATAAACCGGTATACCAAATTCAGAGCAAATCGAATGATTCCGCATGAAAAACGCATTTATCTAAATTAAGAGGGGTGGGCTAACCTCCCTTTTCCCCCCTTTATCCTTAACCAGTGAACCCCCATACTAATCAGGGAAGTTCCTTAACATAATAAACCGGTATATCAAATTCGGAGCAAATCGAATCATTCTGCATGAAAAACCCATTTATCTGAATTAAAAGGGGTGGACTAACCATCCTTTCCCCCCTTTATCCTTAACCAATGAACCCCCAAAACTAATCAGGGAAGTTCCTTAACATAATAAACCGGCATACCAAATTCGGAGCAAATCGAATGATTCTGCATGAAAAACCTATTTATCTAAATTAAGGGGTTGGACTAACCCCGTTTTTCCCCCTTTATCCTTAACCAATGAACTCCCAAAACTAATCAGGGAAGTTCCTTAACATAATAAACCGGTATACCAAATTCGGAGCAAATCGAATGATTCTGCATGAAAAACCCATTTATCTGAATTAAGGGGTAGGACTAACCTCCCTTTCCCCCCTTTATCCTTAACCAGTGAACCCCCAAAACTAATCAGGGAAGTTCCTTAACATAATAAACCGGTATATCAAATTCGGAGCAAATCGAATCATTCTGCATGAAAAACCCATTTATCTGAATTAAAAGGGGTGGACTAACCATCCTTTTCCCCCTTTATCCTTAACCAATGAACCCCCAAAACTAATCAGGGAAGTTCCTTAACATAATAAACCGGTATACCAAATTCAGAGCAAATCGAATGATTCTGCATGAAAAACCCATTTATCTGAATTAAGGGGTTGGACTAACCCCGTTTTTCCCCCTTTATCTTTAACCAATGAAACCCCAAAACTAATCAGGGAAGTTCCTTAACATAATAAACCGGCATACCAAATTCGGAGCAAATTGAATGATTCTGCATGAAAAACATATTTATCTAAATTAAGGGGTTGGACTAACCCCGTTTTTCCCCCTTTATCCTTAACCAATGAACTCCCAAAACTAATCAGGGAATTTCCTTAACATAATAAACCGGTATACCAAATTCGGTGGAAATCGAATGATTCTGCATGAAAAACCCATTTATCTGAATTAAGGGGTAGGACTAACCCCATTTTCCCCCTTTATCCTTAACCAATGAACTCCCAAAACTAATCACGGAACCGCCTTATCACAATGAACCTAGAAAAAATTTTTGAAGCAAATCGGATGTTTCTATCAAGAGTTATCGCGTTACGTACATACATACATACATACATACATACATACATACGTACGTACATACATACAGAACGGGCGGGCACATTAGCTCTCAGGCTTTGATAGCCTGTGAGCTAATTACCGACAAATAAGTGGAATAAACCGGTATACCAAATTCGGAGCAAATCGAATGATTCTTCATGAAAAACCCATTTATCTGAATTAAGGGGGTGGACTAACCCCCCCTTTTCCCCCTTTATCCTTAACCAATGAACCCCCAAAACTAATCAGGGAAGTTCCTTAACATAATAAACCGGTATACCAAATTCGGGGCAAATCGAATCATTCTGCATGAAAAACCCATTTATCTGAATTAAAAGGGGCAGACTGACCCCCCTTTTCCCCCTTTATCCATAACGAATGAACCCCCAAAACTAATGAGAGAAGTTCCTTAACATAATAAACCGGTATACCAAATTCGGAGCAAATCGAATGATTCTGCATGAAAAACCCATTTATCTGAATTAAGGGGTTGGACTAACCCCGTTTTTCCCCCTTTATCCTTAACCAATGAAACCCCAAAACTAATCAGGGAAGTTCCTTAACATAATAAACTGGCATACCAAATTCGGAGCAAATCGAATGATTCTGCATGAAAAACTATTTATCTAAATTAAGGGGTTGGACTAACCCCGTTTTTCCCCCTTTATCCTTAACCAATGAACTCCCAAAACTAATCAGGGAAGTTCCTTAACATAATAAACTGGCATACCAAATTCGGAGCAAATCGAATGATTCTGCATGAAAAACCCATTTATCTGAATTAAGGGGTAGGACTAACACCATTTTCCCCCTTTATCCTTAACCAATGAACTCCCAAAACTAATCACGGAACCGCCTTATCACAATGAACCTAGAAAAAATTTTTGAAGCAAATCGGATGTTTCTATCAAGAGTTATCGCGTTACGTACATACATACATACATACATACATACATACATACATACATACGTACGTACATACATACAGAACGGGCGGGCACATCAGCTCTCAGGCTTTGATAGCCTGTGAGCTAATTACCGACAAATAAGTGGAATAAACCGGTATACCAAATTCGGAGCAAATCGAATGATTCTTCATGAAAAACCCATTTATCTGAATTAAGGGGGTGGACTAACCCCCCCTTTTCCCCCTTTATCCTTAACCAATGAACCCCCAAAACTAATCAGGGAAGTTCCTTAACATAATAAACCGGTATACCAAATTCGGGGCAAATCGAATCATTCTGTATGAAAAACCCATTTATCTGAATTAAAAGGGGTGGACTGACCCCCCTTTTCCCCCTTTATCCATAACGAATGAACCCCCAAAACTAATGAGAGAAGTTCCTTAACATAATAAACCGGTATACCAAATTCGGAGCAAATCGAATGATTCTGCATGAAAAACCCATTTACCTGAATTAAGGGGCGGACTAACCCCCCCTTTTCCCCCTTTATCCTTAACCAATGAACCACCAAAACTAATCAGGGAAGTTCCTTAACATAATAAACCGGTATACCAAATTCGGAGCAAATCGAATGATTCTGCATGAAAAATCCATTTATCTGAATTAAGGGGTTGGACTAACCCCGTTTTCCCCCCTTTATCCTTAACCAATGAAACACCAAAACTAATCAGGGAAGTTCCTTAACATAATAAGCCGGTATACCAAATTCGGAGCAAATCGAATGATTCTGAGTGAAAAACCCATTTATCTGAATTAAGGGGTTGGACTAACCCCCCTTTTCCCCCTTTATCCTTAACCAATGAACCCCCAAAACTAATCAGGGAAGTTCCTTAACATAATAAACCGGTATACCAAATTCGGAGCAAATCGAATGATTCTTCATGAAAAACCCATTTATCTGAATTAAGGGGGTGGACTAACCCCCCTTTTCCCCCTTTATCCTTAACCAATGAACCCCCAAAACTAATCAGGGAAGTTCCTTAACATAATAAACCGGTATACCAAATTCGGGGCAAATCGAATCATTCTGCATGAAAAACCCATTTATCTGAATTAAAAGGGGTGGACTGAACCCCCTTTTCCCCCTTTATCCATAACGAATGAACCCCCAAAACTAATCAGGGAAGTTCCTTAACATAATAAACCGGTATACCAAATTCGGAGCAAATCGAATGATTCTGCATGAAAAACCCATTTATCTGAATTAAGGGGGTGGACTAACCCCTCTTTAAACCCTTTATCCTTAACCAATGAACCACCAAAACGAATCAGGGAAGTTCCTTAACATAATAAACCGGTATACCAAATTCGGAGCAAATCGAATGATTCTGCATGAAAAACCCATTTATCTGAATTAAGGGGTTGGACTAACCCCGTTTTTCCCCCTTTATCCTTAACCAATGAAACCCCAAAACTAATCAGGGAAGTTCCTTAACATAATAAACCGGTATACCAAATTCGGAGCAAATCGAATGATTCTGCATGAAAAACCCATTTATCTGAATTAAGGGGTTGGACTAACCCCGTTTTTCCCCCTTTATCCTTAACCAATGAAACACCAAAACTAATCAGGGAAGTTCCTTAACATAATAAACCGGTATACCAAATTCGGAGCAAATCGAATGATTCTGCATGAAAAATCCATTTATCTGAATTAAGGGGTTGGACTACCCCCGTTTTTCCCCCTTTATCCTTAACCAATGAACTCCCAAAACTAATCAGGGAAGTTCCTTAACATAATAAGCCGGTATACCAAATTCGGAGCAAATCGAATGATTCTGAGTGAAAAACCCATTTATCTGAATTAAGGGGTTGGACTAACCCCCCTTTTCCCCCTTTATCCTTAACCAATGAACCCCCAAAACTAATCAGGGAAGTTCCTTAACATAATAAACCGGTATACCAAATTCGGAGCAAATCGAATGATTCTTCATGAAAAACCCATTTATCTGAATTAAGGGGGTGGACTAACCCCCCTTTTCCCCCTTTATCCTTAACCAATGAACCCCCAAAACTAATCAGGGAAGTTCCTTAACATAATAAACCGGTATACCAAATTCGGGGCAAATCGAATCATTCTGCATGAAAAACCCATTTATCTGAATTAAAATGGGTGGACTGAACCCCCTTTTGACCCTTTATCCATAACGAATGAACCCCCAAAACTAATCAGGGAAGTTCCTTAACATAATAAACCGGTATACCAAATTCGGAGCAAATCGAATGATTCTGCATGAAAAACCCATTTATCTGAATTAAGGGGGTGGACTAACCCCCCTTTTCCCCCCTTTATCCTTAACCAATGAACCACCAAAACGAATCAGGGAAGTTTCTTAACATAATAAACCGGTATACCAAATTCGGAGCAAATCGAATGATTCTGCATGAAAAACCCATTTATCTGAATTAAGGGGTTGGACTAACCCCGTTTTTCCCCCTTTATCCTTAACCAATGAAACCCCAAAACTAATCAGGGAAGTTCCTTAACATAATAAACCGGTATACCAAATTCGGAGCAAATCGAATGATTCTGCATGAAAAACCCATTTATCTGAATTAAGGGGTTGTACTAACCCCGTTTTTCCCCCTTTATCCTTAACCAATGAAACCCCAAAACTAATCAGGGAAGTTCCTTAACATAATAAACCGGTATACCAAATTCGGAGCAAATCGAATGATTCTGCATGAAAAACCCATTTATCTGAATTAAGGGGTTGGACTACCCCCGTTTTTCCCCCTTTATCCTTAACCAATGAAACCCCAAAACTAATCAGGGAAGTTCCTTAACATAATAAACCGGTATACTAAATTCGGAGCAAATCGAATGATTCTGCATGAAAAACCCATTTATCTGAATTAAGGGGTTGGACTAACCCCGTTTTTCCCCCTTTATCCTTAACCAATGAAACACCAAAACTAATCAGGGAAGTTCCTTAACATAATAAACCGGTATACCAAATTCGGAGCAAATCGAATGATTCTGCATGAAAAATCCATTTATCTGAATTAAGGGGTTGGACTACCCCCGTTTTTCCCCCTTTATCCTTAACCAATGAACTCCCAAAACTAATCAGGGAAGTTCCTTAACATAATAAGCCGGTATACCAAATTCGGAGCAAATCGAATGATTCTGAGTGAAAAACCCATTTATCTGAATTAAGGGGTTGGACTAACCCCCCTTTTCCCCCTTTATCCTTAACCAATGAACCCCCAAAACTAATCAGGGAAGTTCCTTAACATAATAAACCGGTATACCAAATTCGGAGCAAATCGAATGATTCTTCATGAAAAACCCATTTATCTGAATTAAGGGGGTGGACTAACCCCCTTTTCCCCCTTTATCCTTAACCAATGAACCCCCAAAACTAATCAGGGAAGTTCCTTAACATAATAAACCGGTATACCAAATTCGGGGCAAATCGAATCATTCTGCATGAAAAACCCATTTATCTGAATTAAAATGGGTGGACTGAACCCCCTTTTCCCCCGTTATCCATAACGAATGAACCCCCAAAACTAATCAGGGAAGTTCCTTAACATAATAAACCGGTATACCAAATTCGGAGCAAATCGAATGATTCTGCATGAAAAACCCATTTATCTGAATTAAGGGGGTGGACTAACCCCCCTTTTCCCCCCTTTATCCTTAACCAATGAACCACCAAAACGAATCAGGGAAGTTTCTTAACATAATAAACCGGTATACCAAATTCGGAGCAAATCGAATGATTCTGCATGAAAAACCCATTTATCTGAATTAAGGGGTTGGACTAACCCCGTTTTTCCCCCTTTATCCTTAACCAATGAAACCCCAAAACTAATCAGGGAAGTTCCTTAACATAATAAACCGGTATACCAAATTCGGAGCAAATCGAATGATTCTGCATGAAAAACCCATTTATCTGAATTAAGGGGTTGTACTAACCCCGTTTTTCCCCCTTTATCCTTAACCAATGAAACCCCAAAACTAATCAGGGAAGTTCCTTAACATAATAAACCGGTATACCAAATTCGGAGCAAATCGAATGATTCTGCATGAAAAACCCATTTATCTGAATTAAGGGGTTGGACTACCCCCGTTTTTCCCCCTTTATCCTTAACCAATGAACTCCCAAAACTAATCCGGGAAGTTCCTTAACATAATAAACCGGTATACCAAATTCGGAGCAAATCGAATGATTCTGAGTGAAAAACCCATTTATCTGAATTAAGGGTTTGGACTAACCCCGTTTCCCCCCCCCCCCTTTATCCTTAACCAATGAACTCCCAAAACTAATCAGGGAAACGCCTTATCACAATGAACCTAGAAAAAATTTTTGAAGGAAATCGGATGTTTCTATCAAGAGTTATCGCGTTACGTACATACATACATACATACATACATACGTACGTGCGTACATACAGAACGGGCGGGCATATTAGCTCTCAGGCTTTGATAGCCTGTGAGCTAAAAAAACCATGAAAAATACAATTCTTAATACCAGTCGAAAAATTTGAGCTAATTCCCAATGTAAACCAACTAAACTGGAAAATAGAAAACTCGCTGATAGCTTTTTCCCCCAGAAAAGTTCTAATCTTATAACCCTGGTTCAACGGAGAAGTTTCTTTATGTCTCGCATCCGAATAAACACTCCAGTAGAATGATTTAAATGCAAGTAAAAAGAGTGGCTTTATACCTTTAAAGATTTTATTGCAAAGCAGAAAGAATGGAACTGTTTTTGAAAAGGATACGGTTATATAAAAGCTCTTTTTAGATAATTTTGTCACGTTAGATGCATTTCGTGTAATGTAGAATTATTTGTACTAAGGACACGCTACATAAAATACAGCGATGGTTTATTCTTATTGCCTGGAGTTAAAAGAGGTTATAGAAACTAATTTTGAAAAGCTGAATCTAAAAGTTTGATTTATGAATATATAAAAAAAATATATTTAAGATTTTAATTTTGCTATCGATTTACAAATTTATTTCATTGAAGATTTTGGTTGTTTTAATGGTAAAATATTACAACAACTTCTCAAGCAGAAGTAGCGGTGGTTCAAATTTATTTGATTGATGTATAAATTAGAATACACATTTTATTTGGTCGGACAACGTTGCAATGTTAGGAGTTTATCATTTGCAATCTATCATTTATTAATTTATTTCCTTGAGTTTTATGATCATTATTAAAAAAAGAAATTAGGATAACATTAGTTATTTAAAACCCCCCACATAGTTTAGTGTAGAAAGATGTGAAACTATTCTATACAATTCTCAGATCGGCTAATTCTCGATTGGTGAAACTGATTCTCATGTGGGTTCTGGGCAGTGATGTAGTCGTAAAAAAAAAACAAAAAAAAAAACAGAGGGTATACGCCCAAGGCAGAGGGTATACCTTAGAGTGTATATACAATGGCTATTTTGAGAAACAGAGGGTATAAGGTGTTCCTGAAAAAAATCCAGAAGGTATACGGCGTATACCTCCGTATACCCTACACTACATCCCGGGGTAGTGTTCCGGGTAGTGTTGCCAGGTGTTCCGCGTCAATCAGAGCTCCAAATGCTCTGGACACCACTAATTTCTTACAGTTTATTTCGCCTACTTTAATCGCAAATAATTCTGCAGTTATATAAGGCAAAGAAAAATTATTTTAAAATACTGGTGTCCAGAACATTTGGAACAACGATTAAGCCGCGGCGCATATTGAGACGCAGTGGCGTAGGAATTTTAAACAAACAGGGGGAGCCGGGGCATATTGCGGAAAGCTAGTGGCGCGGATCATTTCGTTCATTTTGGAGGGTTCCTTCATAGTGTTGCACGTTTCACAAACAGAAATATAAAATAGAAGCATATCAAAAGATCACCAACTCTTTAATCCAGTTAAAATAATTTTTTTATAGATATACCTGATGCATAGAAACTTAATTTATGTGCGATCCTGAATACAGTATTCAAATTTAAGGCTTCTCCCACTTCCATTTACCAAAACTTAAAGTGCTTTCTGTTGTTTTGATTACAAATTCTTTACAAATCTCTTCCAAATCAATTTTAAAGGCATCCTTTTTATAAATATGTTATCGGTGCAGATAATTTGTAGTAGACCTATATAAAACCCCCTTTTTTCTGGAAATGGGGAGGATTGTAAACAATGAGAAAAAGGATGAAGGCACAACTCTCTCTACATTTTGTTGTTTAATATGTGAATTTCTGAAAAAAAGTATACTTTATTTTTTAATTCAGTAATGTATCGTAAATAGATGTGGTGCAAGAATTTCTTCCGGAGGAGCTGAGCCCGTCTGAAATATTCCAGGGGGAGCCACAGCTCCTCCAGCTCCCCCGGTTCCTACGCCCTTGTTGAGACGCAGTCGACACGCGCAGGAAAACTTTCACGTCCCTCGATTTTGTGGATCATTGAAATGGAGGGAAGAGCACATATTGAATCACGCGCAGTTTTTCTGATGCAGGTTCTGCTTGTCACTTGTACTTGCAACGCAGTTTCGAGTGCAAATCTGTCACGTTTTGATTTTATAGAACAAACTGGCGTGCCGTTAATATGAAGCAAAATCTTTGAAATAATACTATTAAAGATATCAAATTAGTCTGATTAATTATTTCAAATTATTTAATTCATAATTAGTAAATCCTAATTATTTGTACTTTTCTATTTTATCGTTCTTATGTATCTTTATTCTACTAGGGGGCTCGCACCCCTACGAGCTACGTTCGCCAACCCCCATCCAGACACCGCAGACTCTAAATGCACGCTAATTTGATCTGCTTTAAAAAGATTTCGAAAGATTGAATTATAATTTAAAAAACAGTGGCGATCTCCCTATAAACGGATTTCTATTCATTTCTCTTTGATTGGGGAATTTTAACGCCAAATCCGCTGCGATACCACTTGATCATCCCGTCGATCAATTTCGCCAAATTATATAAATTGCCAAACCACTCGCCAAATTATACAAATTGACATAATTTTTATTTTAAATAACGAAAAAACAAATAAATTAGTACAACATTAATAAAAATACAAATAAAACGTCGAAATAAAAATAACTTGATGACGTAGACACGTGTAACAACATTTCAAAATAAGCTAATATAAAAGGAATTAAGTAAACAGAGTCTTTGTCTCCTGGTATTTTTTAACAAAGCGAAAAGAAAGTTCTTTTAAATGAGACATTTTAAATTAATCGTTTTTAATCTGACGTAATTTTGACCAAGCTATTCTTTCTCTTTTAAATATTCACGTGAAAATACTATGAAATATTATTTGCGCTTTCCTAACAAAAATAGTTGAAAAAATCCTCTCAAAATATCAAATAAATGTCTACCTCAATTTCTAAATTTAAACTGTTTTGCAATATTATTTTGTGTTAATTTTATGTAATAACTGTAATGTGACGTAAATATGACGTAATTTCTCCTATTTAAGACTTTTAACGCATGTTAATGAATTTATTATTTTACAATATCCTTTCTCTTTTAAAATTCACGTGTATACTTTGTATGACGTAATTTTTAATAAGTTCCTGCTTTTTGTACATAATTATTTAATTCTAATTTCAAATGATTTTTTTCTGTTTATAATAGTCACGTGTAAATAAATTTTTAATTTGAAGCAAACATTATTGTTTGCGCTGTTTATACATTTGGCAACAGTATAAATTAATACCATCTCTCTATTCTAAAAAAAAGTAACCACCGCCGCCGCCGCCGGTTTTGAATTTTTTGTGACCGGAGGTCTTTCTTCGTTAATATTAAGAAAAATAATGCATACAAAAATATGAAAATCGGCAGCATTATACGGAAATGTTTGATAAACACGCTGATGCAGACAGTTTTCAAATCGAAGAATTATTTTAAGTGATATTTAATGCTAAAGTTGGACAAAATCGTTCCACTAAAAAAGTTTTATAGGAGCAAAAACTATATATAGGAATTTAATAATTTTTAGATCATGTTATACATTATAATTTCCCGGTGTGCAGAATTCATTAATTTTTTTAATTTGACTCATTTTTCGAGGTTTTATTTCTACTTTAAATTCAAATTTTCAGCATTTCGAGAGATATTTTTTGTTTAATTTAAAAAACTGTACTAATTTAACCTGTTGCCAACTGTATAAACAACGGAAACAATAATGTTTGCTTCGAATTAAAAATTTATTTACACGTGACTATTATAAATAGAAAAGATACTTTCAAATTAAAATTAAATAATTGCGTATGAAAAGCAGGAACTTATTGAAAATTACGTCATAAAAAGTATACACGTGAATTTTAAAAGAGAAAGGATATTGTAAAATAATAAATTCATTAACCTGGGTTAGAAGTCTTAAATAGGAGAAATTACGTCATATTTACGTCACATTACAGTTATTACATAAAATGAATACAAAATAATATTGCAAAACTGTTTAAATTTAGAAATTGTGCTAGACATTTATTTGATATTTTGAGAGGATCTTTTCAACTATTTTTGTTAGGAAAGCGCAAATAATATTTCATTTCTATCAAAAGTATTTTCACGTGAATATTTAAAAGAGAAAGAATAGCTTGGTCAAAATTACGTCAGACTAAAAACGATTAATTTAAAATGTCTCATTTAAAATAACTTTCTTTTCGCTTTGTTAAAAAATACCAGGAGACAAAGACTCTGATAACTTAATTCCTTTTATATTAGCTTATTTTGAAATGTTGTTACACGTGTCTACGTCATCAAGTTATTTTGATTTCGACGTTTTATTTGTATTTTTATTAATGTTGTACTAATTTATTTGTTGTTTCGTTATTTAAAATAAAAATTATGTCAATTTGTATAATTTGGCGAAATTGGTCGACGGGATAATCAAGTAGTACCGCAGCGGATTTGGCGTTAAAATTCCCCAATCAAAGAGAAATGAATAGAAATCCGTTTATAGGGAGATCGCCACTGTTTTTTAAATTATAATTCAATCTTTCGAAATCTTTTTAAAGCCGATCAAATTAGCGTGCATTTAGAGTCTGCGGTGTCTGGACGGGGGTTGGCGAGCGTAGCTCGTAGGGGGCCGAGCCCCCTAGTTTTCTAAAATAATGTAAAAAATATAACTAGAAATGCTGAAAATTGGAATTTAAAATAGAAATAGAACCTCAAAAAATGAGTCAAATTAAAAAAAAGAAATACAGTCTGCACACCAAGAACTTCAAACGTATAAAATGATCTAAAAATGATTAAATTCCCATGAATAGGTTTTGCTCCTATAAAACTTTTTTAGTGGAATGATTTTGTCCAACTTCAGCATTAAATATCTCTTAAAATAATTCTTCGATTTGAAAACTGTCTGCATCAGCGTATTTATCAAACATTTCTGTATAAAACCACCGATTTTTATATTTTTGTATGCATTATTTTTCTTAATATTAAAGAAGAAATACCTCCGGTCACAAAAAATTCAAAACCGGCGGCGGCGGCGGTGACAGCGGAAGTTACCTTTTTTTAGAATAGAGAGAAGAGAGAAACTTCCACTTTCCTCCCCTTTTTTTACATTCGTGCTTTGATATGTAAATGCTTAAAAAATAAATTATGTAAGATTTATTTTAATTAGTACAGTGACCTCTCACTTATGCGCCTCTCAGTTATACGCGTCTCTCAGTTATACGCGAATTTCGTAAGGTCCCGTCACGAGGAATAGGAAAATAATGCTATACATTTCTCACTTATAAACGGAACTTTGAATGAGGAATTTGCACACATGGGGGATTTGATCATTTATATATTTTTCTGATAGTTCCACATCCACAGTTTTCAAAAATGTTCTCGAAAACGCGAAAAAAATATCTATACTATTAAATAATTAGTCCTAAAAGTAAGCTAAAATCACGTCGCTCCAAATCGGGGCGTGACTTACTATGACGTCACAGTTCACGACATCCAAGCGGAACGGAAAGAAAAGAGATACTAGGCTTTGGAAATAAAGGTTCGAAATTTTTAAACTACTGATTTTACAAATTTGGTTCTTTTGCATCTGGATGTTATTTTGTACGTTGATTTATAAAATGTCAATTTGAAAAAAAAATGAACGCTAAGTTTATGAAAAAATCGTTTTTTAAACTCATTAAAAGTCTTTTCACATAGAGAGAGTTGACGGGATATTGTTAAAATTAGGAAAAATAAAGAACTGATCGCTTTTAAACTTTGACGTTGTTTTTAACGCATAATAAAGATTTTATAAATTTAAGATGAGTTGATTTTTGGTGTGTGTGTGGGGGGGGGGGGGGGAGTTTTCTCTTTTTTTCTTCAGATCAACTGTTTATTGCGTTTTAAATGCGATTTTTCATTTAACACCCAAATAAATATTATTTTTTAACATTAGATATTTGAAAGAGTGGGAAATGCTGAGGGAGGGGAGGAGCTATTTTCTAAATTTTGAGTACACGCCTCATGTGACATATCGTTAGAAATGTGTATGAAAACTTATTCATATTATGCACATCCGGTGCCCCCCCCTCCCCCCACTTCGCCCCTGGGGGCACTTTTGTAAATTTTTAGGTTTTTTACAAGAATTTGTACGTGGTGCTATACGATGCCGCAGGCAGCGGGGATATGGTTCGCGGTTTTTTTTTCCTGTTGATTTTTTTTTTTTTTTTTTTTTAAGATTATGCAGTACTGTCGAAGCACGCTTGCTACACGGTGTCATAGGCAGCGGGACCTAAAGTATTTTTATGTTGAAAAGTAAAAATTTAATATTAAAATTTTTTTGAGTAGTTTCAATATTTTTACGTTTTATAATCTCTATTAAGACATGACAAAATATTGTTTCGAAATAAATCCTTTATTTTTTAAACCTAGTCCCTAACTTAATAAAAATGTACACTTACGCAATAAAATTTTTATTTGCTTTCTGTTCCTGAAATAAAAACTAACATATTTGTGTGTGTCATATCTTAGACGTTTCTAAGTTTTACCTATTTAATCATCAATAAAACAGGGTTATTGTTTATTAATCTTTACAGATACAATATACGTATGAAATCTACTACAGAGTGTTTTTGTTTGTTTTTAAATACGAATGAGTACATTATAAATATGAATGCTTTTTTTTTCTCTTGAGTAACTATTTATCCAATCAATTAATGTTCTAAAATAGTAATATTTAAACAAAATCAAAGATTTATTCCATGATTTTCTAATGGCAGGGTCTTTTGACACACTGAAAAACAACTTTTCGCTAGAAGTTACTGGTTGTATTAGTGCAGAGTGGTACAATACAGTACAGTAAAACCTCCTTAAAGCGACCACGTTTCATTCTGATAAAAATTGATCGTTTTGAGAGCTCAAAGGAGTCTCTTAATGGAGGTCATGTTTAAATCTAGATTTTAATTGTTGAAAAAAAGTAGAAATAATGTTACTAGAATTTATTTTTCACATTAGGAAAAAATATAAAAATTTAAGTATCAAAATAAAAGTTAATTAGATAAGTTAATTACTGCAGTGTTTAAAAATGAATATATTGACGTTTGCTTTGGAATTACGGTTTTATCTTTCATAACTTTTATTTCCAAGTCCTTTCAAAGTTCAGTAAATAAATGCTTTTTTTTTTTTTTTTTTTTTTTTTTTTGACGGGAACAAATGATATTTTCATTAATTTATCTATTTCTTTGAGAGTTTCCTAACAGAATAGGGTAGGGGAGTTTATTGATCGTCATTTTTAATTCGTCATCAGAGTTAACTTCATTGTCTAAAAAGGCATAAAGGGGTTTAAACACTTAAAAGTTATCTGAATAATTATAAAAAAAAATCTAAACTTAGTTTAGAAGTTTAAAGCCCCTCGGAATTATTTTTCTAATAAAACCTTCTTTAAATGACAGGAAAAAACGGAATTTGTTTCCTTTTCTTCAAAGAAATTGGTCGCTCATGGCGAGAGGTCAGCTGGGATGGTCTCTGAATGGAAGTAAAATTAGTATTGAGCCTATGGGAATAAATTTCGTTCAATGAAAAAATGATCGTTCAGGGAGGTGGTCGCTTAATGGAGGTGATCGCTTAATGGAGGTGGTTGCACAGAGAGGTTTCACTGTATTTATAATATGACTTTGTGTTCTCAGTCATAATAATTTTAGAAACAGCAATATTTAAAATGAACAAGTTGAAAAGCGACACACGTAAAGAATAACAGTCGTTTGTTGGCATGAACTGTGACGTCAGATGTATTACGGAGCGTTTTCGGGATACGGTAAATAGTGCGATATTAAAACAATCATAAATCAGTAATAAAAGCTCAAAATAAAAAAAATATGCAGGGTATCCTTCTTATTTTTTCATGTACTATTGTTTCGTGATAAAGTTAGAAAACGTGCAAATTCTCCATTGTCTCTCTCAGTTATACGCGAAAATAAAACGCATTTCACAAACTATGAATTACTACACATTAGTACATTGGAAAGTTTTTTTTATCTATAAAAATTTTTCTGCAGGTGTCAAGGTCAAAAGACCGTTCCGCGGCGCCTGAAAGGGTAGATAGGTTGTTACAATTAGACATTTCACCCTCTCCCCTCAGTTCTACTGGTTTCTTCTTTTCTTTTTTTCTCTTTTATTTTTATCAATCTACTCCCATGTTTCTTTCCGTCTTTGCTATTACGGTAGCACCTGGATTTTATTTTTGTTTTCTTTGTGCAATAAAAATGAGTAAAAGAAAGTTAACAATATCGTTCAAAATGGAGATTATACGAGCAGCAGAAAATGATCCTAAACTGTCAAAAATAAGTTTAGCTCGAAAATTCGATTTGCCAGAATCAACACTCAGAAGGATTTTAAAGAACAAGGACGCGATCAAAAAAATGAACAGTGAGTATTCTACACAAGCGAAGAAACGAACAAGAATTCAGAAAGGAAAATTTGAGATTTTAGAAACCACTTTAATTCAGTGGTTTAGAGAAATGAGAGCTTCTAATTTACCCATTAGTGGTGAGTTATTCAAAGAAATGGCACTCACTTTGTCAACAAAATTGGGAATCGAAAATTTTCTGCTTCTTGGGGATGGCTAGAAAAACTTAAGAAAAGACACGGTTTAACAAATCATTGCCTGAGTGGTGAAAGCGCAGCTGTTTCAGATTCAACTGTTAATGAATGGATTGCAGATCTTCCAAATTTAATTCAAAACTTTGATGTTAAGAATATTTTTAACTGCGACGAAACAGGTTTATTTTACCGTCTTTTACCAAACAAAACTCTGGATTTTATGGGAGAAACATGTCATGGTGGCAAACACAGCAAAGAAAGAGTGACTGTGCTTTTATGTTGCAATGCGGACGGATCAGAAAAGTTACCGCCAATAGTGATTGGTAAATCGAAGAAACCACAGTGTTTAAAAAATGTGAAGAAATTGCCATGTTCTTATGCAAGTAGCATCAAAGCCTGGATGACATCGAAAATTTTTTTTAGACTTTTTGAAAGAATCTGATATGAAGATGGCAAAAAAAGAAAGAAACGTTCTGCTATTTATGGACCAGTGTCCCGCCCATCCTCCAGATCTCCCATTGCTGACACATACACGAGTTATATTTTTCCCTGCAAATTGTACTAGCAGACTTCAGCCATTAGATCTCGGTATAATAAGGTCAGTTAAAGCGCAATATAGGAAAGATTTGGTGAGAAGAATGTTCATATCACTAGAGCAGAAAAAGGAATTCAAGAAAATTTGGATTCTGGATGCTATGCATATGTTGGTTTCCTCTTGGAATAACGTAACAGCCACAACAATTTCTAACTGCTTTAGAAAAGCGGACTTTTTTCCTTCAAATGATGTTGAAATTATTCCATTACAGGAAAATGAAAACGACAGCAATGATTTTAACGTAGACGTGGAAGAATGGAACAGCATAAGCCAAGATTCTCTTTCTTTTCAAGATTTCGTCAATGTTGATGAAAACTTAACATCAACGGCAATAAGAAATACTGAAACTGTTTTTGATGACGTGAATGCTGAATAAGAAGTAGAAGAGGATGATAATGATGAAACTGGATACTGTGATTGTCCCATCTTATGCTGCTGCTTTAGGAGCCCTGGACACTTTGAGATGTTACCTTCAAAATGCTGATGTAGCATCAAATACAATGACGCACTTTAATGCATTAGAAAACGTCGTTGTACAAACACGACATAAGCAAAAACAAACGACCATTGACAGGGCCGGACTGGCCCACCCCGCTACCCCGCGATCGCGGGGTGGACCAAACGGGTGTGGTGGGCCAAAATAATAATAATTTTTTTTCCAATAAAACGCAAAAAAATAAAAAAATAGGAAACTTAATTTTTCTCTTCCTTTTTTATTTCCAAGTGAAGCGTTTTTTTTTTTTTTTTTTTAAAATGGTGTTTGTCCTAATTTATCTTTTCCCTCCCCTCTCCCATCAGCAATCGTTGGAAGATCTGTACAAATTACTTATTTTGTATAGAAGCCGAAAGATAAGGAATAAAGTAAAGAGCATATAATTAGAGGTCTGCACGGGCCCGGTCCTGGCCCGCCGGGCCGGCAAAATGAATGCGAACTGTCAAACGGGCCGGCAGAAATAAGACAATTTTTTTCAACGAACCGGGCCGACAAAAGAATTAAACGGACCTGCCGGGTCGGGCCGACAAAAAAATTGAACGGACCTTCCGGGTCGATAAAAAAAAATTAATCAGGCCTATCGGCTAGATAGAAAAATTTAAACGAAGCTGATAAAATATGAACCATTTGCAATGGATATGACTTTCGCGAGAATAAGTATCAATATGCTGTACGAGCCGATGCTAGTTTGACAACACTATAGAAATAACATGTACAACGTAGAGATCGTCATCAGACAGGTACTTCATGTTTGAGCCCGGGCTTAATTTTTTCAGCAGACTCGTCCGCGCCAAAATCAAATTTACGTTTTTTGTCCTGCATAGTCAAGACAGGCCTGAATTGGTCTTAATTATTCCCAAGATGTGTCGGTGGGCAAAATATTTTATTAAAATGTTAATAGCGATAATGAACGGCCTGACTATTGAAGCGATTTAGAATCGAATAGCGTTTTCCCATTTTTGATAACTAAATTACTTATATAAGCGATAGTTATATATAAGCGAAGTTATAAGCGATTCTTTTCATCTGACGGTAGGTTTTCTCCTTCGCGTGCTATACAGAAATTCGACTCAAAATGCTAACTTTGACAATATTTCCTCAAAGATCTATTGCCTTTATCAAAAAAGGAAAACCATTCGATTACATAGTTTCGGAATAAGAACACTTACCAATTTTATGCGTTTTCGAAAAGAAATCAATTTTGAAGTGACAGGAAATAGCTCCTTTGGATTTGAGAACAGACAACAAATTACAATTATATTTTTTAAACTCTACTTTTTATTATACAGCTTCAAAAATTATGATGGTTTTAACCCTTCTTTTTTCTTTTATTCTAAACTGCATTAATTTTTTAATGAATCTTTATTTGAATGTTGGAAAGTCTAAGTAATAATTAATTTTGCTTTATGTATTTTCTGTTTTGTGAACACATAGTTATCTAAGATATACTGTAAAATTATACCATAACTATGTATGCAGTATTCTTTAAAATAATCTTAATTGTATGTTAAGAAAAATCGGAATTTGTTTTGTCAAAATTGAGTCGGGCCGGACCGGGTCTGATTTAAATGATTTTTGCACGGGCCGGCGCGGGTTCGGGGCCTGGAAATTCCGAGCCATGCAGACCTCTAGCACATATGGTCAGTGAAGTGTGGGAAGTTGTGTGGTAGTATGGGTCTGCCTGTGGACATTTACGTAGTAACAAAAGATTGGTAAGGATTACCTTATATATTTAGGGATGATCTACAGATCAAGGTTCTTGGGAGGCAAGGATTAGCTTATAGAGAAAAACGAGAGGAGGCAGCCGCAGACTTGGATAATAGAGACGTTAACTACGACAATTTTTTAGAATTGGTAATGCTGCTATGTAAATATGATCAAATTTTGTACGGCCATGTAGCACAGGTTATAAAGCGAAGCCATGGAAGAAGATCTTCAGAAAGTATGAAAGGCTAGAATAGAACAGAAAGAAGAACAAAACGACAATCTTAAACGGCATGGAAGTTGATTCTATTCCTGTCCAAGTCATTTATAAATAGGTTAATCGATCATCTAGAATTGCTGCAATTTTCCAGGCACTATGCTGATTATAATCAGTCGCTATTGCATCAACAATCTCGACATAGCGAGCTCTCAGCCGCTTACAGCAA
Source organism: Maratus speciosus (assembly GCA_963932465.1). Classification (NCBI taxonomy): domain Eukaryota; kingdom Metazoa; phylum Arthropoda; class Arachnida; order Araneae; family Salticidae; genus Maratus; species Maratus speciosus. The sequence goes on along the minus strand of OZ010788.1, from coordinate 246,460,039 downwards.
AGAAACGACCTATTCAGAAGAACACATTAAAGATGATGAGAATCGATGTAAAGTTAATAATAAATGCAAAAACAAATCTAGCTTGTGCATTAGAATTATTGTGCGAGTTGAAAGCCTGTGGTCTTATTTATCCAACCTTGTACATATTGACTTTATCATGCACCCAAGTGTCTTGTGAACAAGTGTTCTTAACACAGAGTATGAGACAAACTATTCAATTTTCAGGTACTATACTGATATTTTAAAGAAACATGAATCGATGTACAAAGTGTATATATGTGATAATTTCAAATAACAAAATAAAATGTACAAATGAATATAATGATAATTCAAATAACATATTAATCAATGTACGTGTGTTTATTTTAACAGTACGACCACTTTCCAGTATAAGCTTCCCTCTTTTTAAGTTTTTATTTCCGTTATTGCCATGAATCGAATTCCAATTTAGTGCTTCCAGTCTATTATGGTCGGTTGTGGGGCATAGGTCCCAGGATCCTCGAGAAACAGTCAGAAGTAAGTATAACATTTGCAATATAGTGTACAGACAAGTCCAAGGTTTTTTTTTTTTTTTTGACGATATAGCGGTTAGCATGTTAGCCTTCCAAGCAAAGGGGCCTGTGTCCAAATTTCGAGTGAGGCATCGATGTTTCTAGGTGTTGTCAATGTGGATAGGTTAAGGTCAACGACTCCCTATTCCCGTTGGGAACCTTTTCACAAGTAGCCATCATCTATTCTAACGATATTGTTGGCCGATGCTGACAGCGCAATTGCCCTGCTATTGGACCAAACAAAAACAAAAAAATAATACAAAGAATAAAAATATCCGAACATAATTTCCATACGAAATTTCAAAACTTTTTATTTATTACGTTTATACCTTTTAATTGTTTACATATTCAAAAAGTAAGCAAGTTAACATCCCTATCAGCAAGGATTTTTTTTTTTTTTTTTTTTTTTTTTTTTTTTTTTTTTTTACGATAAAATTACTACCAATTGAAAATAAACTATTTACAAAGATGCTAATATATCGGAGTTAAGCCATCTTCATATAATTAAAGCCAAAGGTGTGTTAATAGTCAGTATACAAACATTTTAACAATGGGGTTGTCGATTGATGAGCCAATGCATAAGTCTAGCGGGGTGGGCCAAACTATGCCAGTCCGCCCCTGACCATTGATGACTTCTTTAAAGAGGACTAATTAGCATTTTTTTCTTTTGTAAGTACTATATCTCTTTCTACGTAAAATTAAATTTTACGTTTATTCTATTTTTTTAAACTAATTTTTATAGTGAAAGTGTAAGAATTTTTTTAAAAGTACGATATACTAATATTAAACCTTTTTTATTTTATAAAATGTTATTAATCATAATTCTTATATTGCAAAATGCTTTTTTTCCCCATAATGTGTATAAAGAAATACTACATCAACATTCTCTCAGTTATGCGCGGCTCTCAGTTATGCGCGATTTTAAATCAATTCCTTCAAACGCGTATAAGTGAGAGGTGACTGTACTTTCAATTTTGCTTTTGTAGAGATGTTCTTTATCGTGATAATTAATTGTAAATTAGAAAATTTTTATATCACTAGGGGGCTCTGCCCCCTACGAGCTATGCTCGTCAACCCCCGTCCAGACACCGCAGACTCTAAATGCACGCTAATTTGATCCGCTTTAAAAAGATTTCGAAAGATTGAATTATAATTTAAAAAATAGTGGTGATCTCCCTATAAACGGATTTCTATTCATTTCTCTTTGATTGGGGAATTTTAACGCCAAATCCGCTGCGGTACCTACTTGATTATCCGGTCGACCAATTTCGCCAAATTATATAAATCGCCAAACCACTCGCCAAATTATACAAATTGACATAATTTTTATTTTAAATAACGAAAGAACAAATAAATTAGTGCAACATTAATAAAAATACAAATAAAACGTCGAAATAAAAATAACTTGATGACGTAGACACGTGTAACTTGTTTAAAGTCAAGTTAGTGTGACATTTACGATCAACCATTATTGGCATTTAATCTTATAGTTTGGCGAATGATAGATCGGGTCGACGGGATAACTAAGTAGTACCAAAGATACAATCGCTATTTCCGTCTTTGATTAAGTAAAATAAATTAAACATTTCAAAATAAGCTAATATAAAAGGAATTAAGTAAACAGAGTCTTTGTCTCCTGGTATTTTTTAACAAAGCGAAAAGAAAGTTCTTTTAAATGAGACATTTTAAATTAATCGTTTTTAATCTGACGTAATTTTGACCAAGCTATTCTTTCTCTTTTAAATATTCACGTGAAAATACTTTTGTTAGAAATGCAATATTATTTGCGCTTTCCTAACAAAAATAGTTGAAACGATCCTCTCAAATTAAAAAAAAAAAAAAAAAAAAAAAAAAAAAAAAAAAAAAAAAAAAGCAATTTAACAAATTACAACGACTATTTGGAAAATGATTTTTTTAAAGACTAAAATTTAAGACATAAAAAATAGCGCGGAGTTGATCATACCTTACGTACGCCATGAATTAAACATTAATAGTATTATTACGCGTAAAAGTTGCAAGCGACAGAAATCGCCTGCGACTCGTACATATTATCCACCTGAAACTTAAGTATTATCCAAGCATTTCATTGGCTGTTCGGGAAAAGGCTTTTCCATCGTCAGATTTCCAAGAAATTTGACGGCCAATTTTAAATGAAATTTATTTCTTAAATTTCTAAACATCCCACAATATTACTTTTTATATCGTCATATAGAGAAAAAAATGCACTTTTAAATGCAATTTGTTTGAAAGCTGTATCTCAATTTGTTTCTGAGTTATTAATTTTTTTTTGTAGTTTTTATTACTTTTTTGTCATAGTGGCAACACTTTGTTGTCCATCTCTGTTGAAAGTAAAGAGAAACACATATTACTGTATAGACCAATCAGGAAAAGAATAAATTGCAGATTAAACCAATAAAAACCTTCAGATATGCTTTTGATTTCCTACCCTGACGAGGACAATAACCATTTTTCCAAATGGTTAATAAATGTCTAGCGCAATTTCTAAATTTAAACTGTTTTGCAATATTATTCGGTGTTCATTTTATGTAATAACTGTAATGTGACGTAAATATGACGTTATTTCCCCTATTTAAGGCTTCTAACGCATGTTAATGAATTTATTATTTTACAATATCCTTTCTCTTTTAAAATTCCCGTGTATAGTTTTTATGACGTAATTTTTAATAAGTTCCTGCTTTTTGTACATAATTATTTAATTCTAATTCCAAATGATTTTTTTTTTGTTTATAATAGTCATGTGTAAATAAATTTTTAATTTGAAACAAACATTATTGTTTGCGCTGTTTATAAATTTGGCAACAGTTTAAATTAATACCATTTTCTAAAATAATGTAAAAAATATCTCTAGAAATGCTGAAAATTTTAATTTAAAATAGAAATAGAACTTCAAAAAATGAGTCAAATTAAAAAAAGAAATTCAGTCTGCACTCCGGGAACTTCAAGCGTATAAAATGATCTAAAAATGATTAAATTCCCATGAATAGTGTTTGCTCCTATAAAACTTTTTTAGTGGAACGATTTTGTCCAACTTTAGCATTAAATAGCTCTTAAAATAATTCTTCGATTTGAAAACTGTCTGCATCAGCGCATTTATCAAACATTTCCGTATAATACCACCGATTTTCATATTTTTGTATGCATTGTTTTTCTTAATATTAACGAGGAAAGACCTCCGGTCACAAAAAATTCAAAACCGGCGGCGGCGGTGGTGACAGCGGTAGTTACTTTTTTTTCAGAATAGAGAGACAACTTTTTAAACAATCCAGAATTTCTTAACTTTATTGTCTGAAGTTTGGACAACATTATCTGTATAATAAAAGCGCAAAGCATTTGACTATCACAAACAGCTCCGGGCTGACCGCTTCACCTTGTTTATTATAATAATAGTCTAAGTCATGTGACTGTCATCAACAGTTCCGGGTTGACCGCTTCGTTTTTACTTTCTTCTATCTTTAGAAGAAGAAAGCATTTGATTCATGAAAATTTTCGAATTCCGGTTTTCGACGGATTTATACATTTTAGGGGTCAGAGAACCCGAAAAACATGTTTCTACAAAATGACTGTGTGTCTGTGGGTCTATGAGTCTGTCTGTGTGTGACACAAATTTTGTGGGCGCTCTATCTCAATAACTAATGCACTGACTTTAATAAAAATTGATATTCAGTTAGTCCCTGATACAAATTGATGCTGATTAGTTTTTGGTGCAAATCGCTCAACAGGTGGCGCTGCTATGCTGCATTATTTACAATTTCCGCAATGGATCTATCTCAAGAACTATTGCACGGATTTTCATGAAACTTCAGATTCAGTTAGTCCTTGATATGACTTGATGCTGATTACGTGTTGGTGTAAATCGCTCAATAGGTGGCGCTACTATGCTGCATTTTTTACGATTTCCGAAATGGCTCTATCTCAAGAACTAATCACGGATTTTCATGAAACTTCAGATTCAGTTAGTCCTTGGTATGACTTGATGCTGATTACGTGTTGATGTAAATCGCTCAACTGGTGGTGCTGCTATGCTGCATTTTTTACGATTTCCGCAATGGCTCTATCTCAAGAACTAATGCACGGATTTTCATGAAACTTCAGATTCAGTTATTCCTTGATATGACTTGATGCTGATTACGCGTTGATGTAAATCGCTCAACAGGTGGGGCTGCTGTGCTGCATTTTACGCGATTCCCGCAATAGCTCTATCTCAAAAACTAAATGCACGAATTTTCATCTAACTTCAGATTTAGTTAGATGTTAACACTAGTTGTTGCTGATTAGGCTTTGGTCTTAATCGTCTAATAGGTGGCGCTGCTATGCTGGAATTTTTATGATTTTCTGAATAACTCTATCTCAAAAACTGATGCACGGATTTTCCGCAAACTTCAGATTCAGTTAGACTTTGACGTAAGCGGTTGTTTGGTGGTTTTGGTATAAAGCACCCAATAGGCGGCGCTGCTAGGCTGAATTTTGCTGGATTTACCCGATTTCAGAGATAGCCATATCTCAAGAACCAATGCACGGAATTTCATATCTTTAGAATCCTCATAATGGGCATAGATTGCCAATTAATTTTGGCAGTGTGATAGCGAATTTTCAAGTATTAACATGTATGACATAGAAGAAAGTTTTGGGATTGCTACATCCGACTAGTTTTATATGCTAGACGGCCGATTTGGTAATTTAATGTTAGCCGGGTGCAGATGATAAATCGCCATATATTGTTCATCGCCATCATGTCAATGTCAACACCATCATAATACTCCATTTAAGGCAAAAGTCATAAAAAAATTTTCTCGTGGTAAATTAAAACAAAGCTTTGATGTTGAAATTAAATGTCATGGTTTATGGTATTATTTATTACTTTACTTTACTTTTTTATAAAGAAACTAGGGGGCTCTGCCCCCTACGAGCTACGCTCGTCAACCCCCGTTCAGACACCGCAGACTCTAACAGCACGCTAATTTGATCGCCTTTAAAAAGATTTCGGAAGATTGAATTATAATTTGAATCTGACAATTATAATCTGACGTAATTTTCACCAAACTTTTCTTTCTCTTTTTAATATTCACGTCAAAATACTTTTGTTAGAAATGAAATATTATGATCATCTTAAAATGTCAAGTAAATGTCTCGCACAATTTTTAAATTAAAACTGTTTTGCAATATTATTTTTTGTTCATTTTATGTAATAAGTGTAATATGACGTAAATTCTCCTATTTAGGACTTCTAACGCATGTTACTGAATTTATTAATTTTACAATATTCTTTCTCATTTAAAATTCACGTGTAACTATAGTTTTTATGACGTAATTTTCAATGAGTTCCTGCTTTTTATATTTTTTGTTTATAATAGTCACGTGTAAAATAAATTTTTAATTTGAAGCAAACATTACTGTTTGCGCTGTTTATTACAGTTGGCAACAGTTTAAATTAATACAATCTCTCTATTCTAAAAAAAAGTAACTACCGCTGTAACCGCCGCCGCCGCCGCCGGTTTTGATTTTTTTGTGACTGGAGGCCTTTCTTCGTTAATATTAACAAAAATAATGCATACAAAAATATGAAAATCGGTGGTTTTATACAGAAATGTTTGATAAACACGCTGATGCAGACAGTTTTCAAGTCGAAGAATTATTTTAAGAGATATTTAATGCTAAAGTTGGACAAAATCGTTCCACTAAAAAAGTTTTATAGCAGCAAAAACTATACATGGCAATGTAATCATTTTTAGATCATTTTATGCGTTAGAATTTGCCGGAGTGCAGATTGCATTAATTTTTTTATTTTGACTCATTTTTTCAGGTTTTATTTCTATTTTAAATTCAAATTTTCAGCATTTCTAGAGATATTTTTTACAGATTTCAGAAAATTGTACTAATTTAAACTGTTGCCAACTGTATAAAAAGCGCAAGCAATAATGTTTGCTTCAAATTAAAAATTTATTTACACGTGACTATTATAAACAGGAAAAAACGTTCAAATTAGAATTAAATAATTACGTATAAAAAGCAGGAACTTATTAAAAATTACGTCATAAAAAGTATACACGTGAATTTTAAAAGAGAAAGGATGTTGTAAAATAATAAATTCATTAACATGCGTTAGAAGTCTTAGGAGAAATTACGTCATATTTACGTCACATTATAGTTATTACATAAAATGAACACAAAATAATATTGCAAAAAAGTTTAAATTTAGAAATTGCGCTAGACATTTATTTGATATTTTGAGAATTAATTTAAAATGTCTCATTTAAAAGAACTTTTTTTTCGCTTTGTTAAAAAATACCAGGAGACAAAGAGTCTCTTTACTTAATTCCTTTTATATTAGCTTATTTTGAAATGTTGTTACACGTGTATACGTCATCAAGTTATTTTTATTTCGACGTTTTATTTGTGTTTTTATTAATGTTGTACGAATTTATTTGTTCTTTCGTTATTTAAAATAAAAATTACATCAATTTGTATAATTTGGCGAGTGGTTTGGCGATTTATATAATTTGACGAAATTGGTCGACAGGATAATCAAGTAGTACCGCAGCGGATTTGGCGTTAAAATTCCCCAATCAAAGAGAAATGAATAGAAATTCGTTTATAGGGAGATCGCCACTGTTTTTTAAATTATAATTCAATCTTTCGAAATCTTTTTAAAGCCGATCGAATTAGCGTGCATTTAGAGTCTGCGGTGTCTGGACGGGGGTTGGCGAGCGTAGCTCGTAGGGGGCCGAGCCCCCTAGTTTTCTAAAATTTGTAAAAAATATCTCTCGAAATGCTGAAAATTTGAATTTAAAATAGAAATAAAACCTCGAAAAATTATTCAAATTAAAAAACTAACTGCAATCTGCACACCGGGAAATTCTGACGCATAAAATGATCTAAAAATGATTAAATTCCTATGTACAGTTTTTGTTCCTATAAACTTTTTTAATGGAACGATTTTGTCCAACTTTGGCATTAAATATCTTTTAAAATAATTCTTCGATTTGAAAACTGTCTGCATCAGCGTGTTTATCAAATATTTTTGTATAATACTACCGATTTTCATATTTCTGTATACAACTGTTTTTTTAATATTAACGAAGAAAGACCTCCGGTCACAAAAAATTCAAAACCGGCGGCGGCGGCGGCGGTGACAGCGGTAGTTACTTTTTTTTAGAATAGAGAGAAACTGTCTGCATCAGCGTGTTTATCAAATATTTTTCTATAATACTACCGATTTTCATATTTCTGTATACAACTGTTTGTTTAATATTAACGAAGAAAGACCTCCGGTCACAAAAAATTCAAAACCGGCGGCGGCGGCGGCGGTGACAGCGGTAGTTACTTTTTTTTAGAATAGAGAGAAACTGTCTGCATCAGCGTGTTTATCAAATATTTTTCTATAATACTACCGATTTTCATATTTCTGTATACAACTGTTTGTTTAATATTAACGAAGAAAGACCTCCGGTCACAAAAAATTCAAAACCGGCGGCGGCGGCGGCGGCGGCGGCGGTGGCGGTGACAGCGGTAGTTACTTTTTTTTAGAATAGAGAGATAATTGAGAGTCATAATTTTTAAATATTTCAATTTTAAATTAAAGTTATATAAAATGAGTGAAAGTATTGTATTTTAAATGAAATTAATGAAATACGAAAAAATACTACGGGTACAATGTTTGGCGATTTATCATCTGCGCACGGTTAACATAAAAATGCCGAGCTCATGATTTCTGTATCTGTTCTTCCGACTTGGCGAAGGATTGAGCAAGTAAATTAAATCATGAATAAAAGTAACATAATACAATGCTTAGTATACATTTAAGGGAGACGAAACTGGTCGCCAAGGGCGGCTAGTTTATGTATATATCTATATATAGTATATATATATTCAATAATAAACACAAATTCACTCTTTTTTTTATGATTTTTTTCTGCAATTTACAAAACATTTTGCTCACATTTAAAAATGGCCTTCAAAATCCAATTCTTTCTAAATACCACTGAAATCTTTTTTTATTACTAGGGGGCTCGGCCCCCTACGAGCTACGCTCGCCAACCCCCCGTTCAGACACTGCAGTCTCTAAAAGCACGCTAATTTGATCGGCTTTAATTGAATTTTTTTGGAAGATTGAATTATAATTAAAAAAACAAAGGCGATCGCACTATAAACGGGTTTCTATTCATTTCTCTTTGATTGGGGAATTTTACGGAAAAATCAGCTGCTGTTAAAAGATACAATGGCATTTCAAAATCATCTAATATAAAATGAATTAAGTAAACAGAGTCTTTGTCTCCCGGTATTTTTTAACAAAGCGAAAAGAAAGTCCTTTTAAATAAAACATTTTAAATATATCGTTTTTAATCTGACGTAATTTTTACCAAACTTTTCTTTCCCTTTTTAATATTCACATGAAAATGCTTTTATTAGAAATGAAATATTATTTGCGCTGTCAAAAAAAAAAAAAAAAAAAAAAAAAAAAAAAAAATAGTTGAAAAGTTCATCTCAAAATATCAAGTAAATGTCTCGCGCTATTTTTAAATTTAAACTACTATTTTGCAATATTATTTTTTGTTCATTTTACGTAATAAGTGTAATGTGACGTAAATGTGATGTAATTTCTCCTATTTAAGACTTCTAACGCATGTTAATGAATTTATTACTTTACAATATCCTTTCTCTGTTAAAATTCACGTGTAATTATAGATGAAGTAATTTTCAATAAGTTCCTGCTTTTTATACGTAATTATTTAATTCTAATTTGAAAGTTTTTCTTTTCTGTTTATAATAGTCACGCGTAAATAAATTTTTAATTTGAAGCAAACATTATTGTTTCCGTTGTTTATACAGTTTGGCAACAGGTTAAATTAGTACAATTTTCTGAAATAAGTAAAAAAATATCTCTCGAAATGCTGAAAATTTGAATTTAAAATAGAAATGAAACCTCGAAAAATGAGTCAAATTAAAAAAATAAATTATTTCTGCACACCGGGAAATTATAACGTATAAAATGATCTAAAAAGTATTAAATTCCGATGTATAGTTTTTGCTCCTATAAAACTTTTTTAATGGAACGATTTTGTCCAACTTTAGCAATAAATATCTCTTAAAATAATTCTTCGATTTGAAAACTGTCTACATCAGCGTGTTTATCAAACATTTCTGTATAATACTACCAATTTTCATATTTTTGTATGCATTATTTTTCTTAATATTAACGAAGAAAGACCTCCGGTCACAAAAAATTCAAAACCGGCGGCGGCGGCGGCGGTGACAGCGGGAGTTACTTTTTTTTAGAATAGAGAGAAGAGATTTATTTAAAACAAAAATAAATAAATTCTGTACAAAATTACTCTTTTTATGTGTATAAATAATATTTTAAGTAAAAGGCAACTTTGAAAACGATTTAAGCTGTTTAAACTAAATATGGAAATACTACTCTTATTAAGGGAATAATAGAACGATTATAAAACTCTTAATATTATACACCACTATTATTAAGTGACCATTTGTTTAAATACAAATTAATAACTTAATGATAATTTTATTTGCTTTTCTGCTATATAAATAGCATTTTTACCAGCTTAACTTAATGTATGGTCTCTGAAATGAGTCTTTTTTTTTTATGATGGGGTTTCCCCTGGTAGCTTTTTCCCCTGTCCTTTTTTTGGAACTAATGGAATTTCTTTTTTTTATTATTTTATTCTAATTTTTTCAAAATTTTCCATTTTTTTATTCCTCTTTTTTTTTCCTTACATTGTTATACTTTGAGTACTTTATATGCTTATTATAAAGCTATTCTTTTCTTAAATTTTTATAGTTATTATCTTTTTGTGGCTACCAGCCACGTCTAAGGATTAATTTTTTAAGGCTCCCTAATGCCCTTGCAACGCGATCACCTCTCACCTGGCTGTAAAGTTGCCACGTAACTAGGCAGTCCAACAACAAGATCACATTTTTCCATTGTTGTGATAATTTTAGCCTGTATTAATTTTAGCAGTATCATAATCTGATTCTGAATTTAAATCGATCTACTCAATCAAGTTAAAATGTTTTTAAATATGCGTGCCGAATTTCTCAACAATGTCAACAAACGTGACGGAAAACTAAGTCGCAATATGCGCTCACCCTGTCTCGGGTTGTTTTTTCTGACCAGTGTCACTACACATACGCGAGATAGCTGCGTCTCAATGTGCGTTTTGGCTTACGCAGGACACCTGGCAACACTAGTTCCCAGCCTTGTTGCCATTATAACTAATGAGAAGGCGGACTACATATCAAAGCATGCCTCCCTCTTCTACATTGCCCCAGGCATTGCTAACGTGGATGTAATGGAGGATATTCCATCTACGCTTTGATCACGTGGTCAAGGTAAAAGCTTCTAGCGTAAAAAAGGGGAAGGTTCCGTAGACGTGTAATATAAATCCCCGCTAGCCAATGAAACAGTTCATGAGGCAAAGCAGTAGTATCTTCCCTTCTTATCAGTTAGAAATTCCTTGGGTAAATTACCGGTATCACGTGATTTTTTTCAGCCTCGAACCCAGATTTGGAATATCCCCCATTGTCGGTGGCTTGAAAGTATACTGCTGAGTTCCGGTATCCTGGCTTCTAGGATTTGCACGTCAATTCGGGACAGGAGAGAAGGTAAGGTTGCTGCTTGTCCAGGCACTTTGAGCATGACCACGGAATATAGGCCACATAAGTTTGATCTGATTCCTCTTCCCGTTTGCTCTATCTGATCTGATAGTCTGGATACTGAATATGATCAATATTTTTGACTGTCATACTCTCGCTGCTGAGAGATCTTTGCTTTGTTAGCGGATGAATGAATCGTTGTCGCATGTTCCTTAAAACTATTTTTGGAGTATTCTGGACTCTGGAGCGCAATCCTCGTTTGTTTCTTAATCTTTTTCTAGCCACAGGTCGGTTCTGGTAACTTTCCAAGTGTTGACTGGCTTATTTTGTGCGATGGTGGCTATTATATAGAATCTTCGATGTGGTTTCTTTGCTCTTTGTGTTCCATGGTATGTGGGGGTTTTAGTTTGGACTAGTTCTTCTGTGATTCTGTGATTGTTTCTGTTGGCGTTTGCCTGGTTCATTTGAGGCTATGTCAGTCGGCCAGCCATAGCTTTCACTTCACTTCAATGTACTAAAATTATCATCAATTAATAAATTCATTATTTGTAATGCTGTGCTTGCAAATATGCCTTGAGTTGTGCAGATTTAAAGCATGTTTACACTATTTTTGAGCTAAGGAAATTGGAGTATCATCCGTGGATATTGGATCAATTGGATTATTGTTCCCTGGATCGTTGGATATGATCCCTAGGGATTGTAGCGCCTCAGAGTTTAGAGTTGTCTTATTATCATATATTTTTAAATAATGGAAAAAAAATTATAATTTGAGGATGATTTTTTTTTAGGGTTCCGTACTTAAAAAGTGAAAACGGAACCATTATAAGATCACTCCTGTGTCTGTCTGCCACAGCCATTTTACTCGTAAACTGACGTGGAAAGTTCCAATTGGGGGAAGTAATAAAGACTATTGACCCACATATGTACAGATTATTAAACATTCACAAATATATTTAGGAAAACTTCTGAGGGGATAATTAAGTGACATGAAAAAAAAAATCTTTTCTTTGTATATCGTGCGGAGTATCGTTTGAAAGATTTTGTAATGCTAAACTCAAAAAGACATTTCTTTTAATTTTACGTATCATATCTTCAGAGATAACATCTAAAATGTAGTGCAAAAATATGTACCTTTCCCCATCTATTTCCGTTGTTAAAATTATGAAAAAATTAGCGAAAGTAGGTGGTAATTTAAACCTTGCAGAAAAATTATAGCGATTACCCTAGGTCACATAGTTTTTGAAAAAAATCGCATTTTCCCGTTACACACAAATTTCTATTTGCAGACATTCAGCAAACGTGTTGAGGAGCGCTGGAGGTACCTATCGTAGCAGAAGTATAAAAGCATTGTTGGTAATGATTTTTGAAAAACAATCGTCGGAAATTGACCGAGATATATTCACCAAACCACACAGATATGATCCTAAACGCCTTCCAGTGATGAGGCTCAATAATGTCTCCATTCGACACGTACAATTCATAAAACTCCTAGGCATAACCATTGACGCAAATCTCAACTGGATCCCACACATTAACGACCTCAAACTTAAATTGACAGCATATCATAACAATTCATCAAGACTAACTTCTAAATTGGGAAGGGTAGACAACAAAACACTAAATATCTGATAGCAAACAATAATCGAAAGAATAATACTTTACGGGGTCTGTATCTGTGGGGGGGGGTAAATTATAATCCATAGCAAAATCTAAACTAAGCTCAATACAACGCACTTTTCTCCTACAAATATCACGGGGCTACCGCATAATCTACACAGATGCACTGTATATACTCACAAGTATTCCCCCCCCCCCCCCCCCATCACACTTCAACTAGAATACGAACATGTCAAATCGTCGATCCTACAGCTAAAACGTGACACAGTAATCGATTCTCTCTTTCCAAACATAACATTACAATACAAAGTCAGGAGCTAGCAGCTTCACCCCGCTGAGGAGACTTCACACTTTCAAGTAAACACAACACGCAACAGCTACACACGTGCCCTTAGCATCACACTCTTCACTGATGGATCAGGCACAGAGACCGGCGTGGACGCAGCCTTCTGCGCCACGGAAGGCACGGTAGTGGTCCATCAGTGGTCTGAAAGGATAGATGATAATAACTCTGTATTCCAAGCGGAGCTGTTCGCAATACTAAACGCATTTGAGTGGGTGGAATCCTACCCTAGCAATAGTATTACCATCTACAGCGACTGCCTCTCTGGTCTGCAGGTAATGCAGGCACACAGGACAAAACATCCTCTAGTACTGCAAATAAAACTAAAACTAAAGAATCACCTACATGGTATCTCGTTAGGTCACGTCTCGGCTCACAAAGGTATCTTTGGCAATGAACTAGCAGACGAGCTAGCAAAGAAGGCCACACAGAAAGAAACAATAGATACACACCTCCCAGTGCCCAGTCATACATCAAAAGGGTCCTTAGAGCAAGGATACTGACGCGATGGCAGGGACACTGGTATACCTCATTCAAGGGCAGGGACACATATAAGCTAATTCCTAAAGTTTCTCTCACACTATATAACTGAAGACCCTACACCACCAGCTTCTTAACAGGACATGGCCCTTTCATAACATATCTGGACCGCTTCAAGATAAGATACATTGCCATTTGCGAATGCGGTAAACTTGACACTGTAAATCACCCGTATTATAGTTGTAGTCTCACGCAACGTTGGCACTTGAGGCGCCCAGATATACTTCCAGTCAACTGACTCCAAAATGTCCTTTCACGCACCCTCCTATTCAACAAATTAAAACACATTCACAGTTTCCTTACTTACCTATCAAAATTAACGTAAGTCCTGGTTCTGCTTACCCAGTCTCACTGTCACTACATCAAGCTTCGAACAGCACCAGCATCCAGCCCTCTTTGGAGGTTTGAGCATTCTCCTATCCATCGTATAGTCTCCTACGGACGCAAGAGCTCGTGCACGCGGACGCAAGATCTTCGGACGCAAGAGCTTACGGACGCAAGAGCTTCCCACCATTCTATTTGGTGTTACATCTCCAATGGACGCTTGAGTGTCTGCTCGTGCCATCTTACTAACCTAATCCAGAACCTACTCTCTCATGGACGCTTGAGTAATTGCTGGTACCATGCAAATCATTCTTTTAACTTCATGTCGCCCCTTGTTGCGAGAGGGGTCTGTCCTCTGGTGGCCAGGAGCAGTGATGTAATTTTTTAAAAGTATTATTCTTCAATGCTCTGTACTCCCGCCCTTTTTCGCGAGTAGGAATTTTCCTGTCGGTCTGGGGAATTTGTCTTTTTTTGTAAACATCCATATTACTTTATCAAATAAATTCTGTGTTTTGTGGTCGGTGGTACGTGGCCGCCCTTGGCATGTGAGCGTCGCCCCGTGCGCTTCTTATGTATGTGCGTCTGAATTCGGCCGGACAGGGCTGGACTGACGAGCCCAACGTGTCGGAGAACATACCGAGAGAAACGTTAAGCTCTAAGGGGCAGACCTAGCCGGCCCTGAGCAGTCTCTCTTAGGCTGCCTAACCCTTAAATTTACGGACGGTTTGGACATACATAATGACAGGGGCGGTGCATTCTATGTACCGTCAGCTTTTAAAGCCTAGATAACAACTTTTAATGATATATTTGTGTAATGCAATGCCCAGTAGCAGTATAAAAACAATAAACGTCAAACTGTTAAAAACAGACTAATTTAATTAGAATTAATCACATAAATACTATGGGATTCGCGACTACTTTTCATTGAGTGGATCTCTCAATATGCCTCCGGTGTCTTTAAAAGTTAATTAAAAACCTATCTGGAAAAACGCGGCACGGACCAAGGCGGCGTTGCAACTTTGCGATCTCCTTTCGAAGCGCGCTTAGCATAATGCCAAGTTTAAACTTTGAACAAGGGTTTTGTTTTAGCTACACTGTAAAAAGAAAAAATTATTACCACGCTAAATTTAGTTTTATGAAATGCCAAATGAAGTTTAAATATGCTCTACTTTTATTGTCAGTCACAAAATAAGTTCATAAAAAAAAAGAAAAAAAAAGAGATTAGGATAAGATAAAAAAAAAAGAGTTACATAGAATAGCAGTATTTGATATTATTTAGGCTTCATATATCTTTGAACTTTTATGGTATACCCATTCGTACTTTGGGCCTATTATATCTATAACGTTATGAACATTTTGCTAATTTTGGACCCCCTCCACCCCTTTACGATATCATACGTTATCATTCGTCACCCCTACACCCCATCCGATGATGTCGTTATCAATGTCTAAAAATTATTTTATTTTTAGATTCTTTTTCTTTCTTTTTACACGCTTACAGTGATATACACATATTACACATTTATTAGTTGCTGATATCTTTATCAATGTCTAAAAATTGTTTTATTTTTAGATTCTTTTTCTTTTTTTATACGCTTACAGTAATATACACACATGATTATACATTTATTAGTTGCATTCGTTAAGGATTCAAGAAGTTAATAAAATATCAATAAAGGAAATAAATTTACATCAAATAATATCTAAAAGAGTTAGCTACTATTTAAAAGTATTTAATAATAGCACATTGTTACATAATGTATTCAAAAGGAATATTGTCTTCTTGCACTAGCTCCCTGCCCGGGGAGGTTAAGCAGAGCTTATCAATACAGGTCTGAAACAGGCGACTAATCTTTTAATTCTAACCTCACACCACTTTCTCAAAACAAAAATTATTGACATACTCTTCGAGGACATTTGCAAAAGAAATATACTACACAAAATCTTTTTTTTTTTTTTTTTTTTTTTTTTTTTTAAACAGAGGTACGAACACGAACAATATAGAAAAATAGTCGCCTGTGGCAGCCCTGTCAATAAAACAGTTGACAACATTATTTGTCTTTCATTACTGGTAAACGAAAGTATCATTTCTTACATATTATGTTCCTGATTTCTCTAACAACGAAATAGATGCGCATATGGCAGAACAACAGGAATGCCAAACATTGGTGTATTCCAAATTTCGGAATGAAATGATTTTATAAACATTTAATGGTTTTAATAATAGCTTTGTTTTTTCATAAAAACATATACAATAATAATAATAAAGGTAACAGACTATTTGGATGTAAAGAAAAAGTTTATGAAAAAAGAAAATTTTGGTTGGATAAAAAATGATAAAGACATCAAAAAGCAACCCCCCTCCCCCCAAAGATATCTTTAGAAAACAAGTGCCAGACGCTTCCTCCCCCTAAAGTGATAAGTTATATATGCAAAGCCCCTTTTCTAGTATATACAGCTGAAGTAATATAAAAATTTTGTTTTTAAAGTCAATTCCTGCTTAGGTCATCAAAGAAAAATTTAATATAATCCCTTAAGTTATTATTAGTTTTTGTTGCATTAAAATATCTCAATTTGTTGATTTTCTATAAGCAAGTGGGTTTACAATGGAAGTCTATGGGAATTTGGCAAAATATTAGAGATATCGCCAAGTTGGCGTCACATTTGGTGACTCATTTTGGTCGCCAAATTTCGTGATATATCGTCAAGTTGGCGACAAACTTGGCGGTATTTGGCGACATAACAGGGTCCCTGCTATGGTAACCCCCTTAATAGATACGAAGATGCATTAAATGCTTCAATAACCAATGGCCGCCATTTTGTCTCCCATGTAAAACTAAAATTAATTAATTAAAATTTAGTTAATGAATTAATATTTGAAAAAACTGTATTAACATCAATTATCATCCAGTACAAGTTTAAAAAAATTTATTTCAACTTGATAGGATGAATAATAAGTATTCTATTAACGATTGAAAATTTGAACAAGATATATATATATATATATATATATATATATAAATAAATAAATAAATAAATAAATATAGGGAGAGTGTGAACTAATAGTAGGAATTGAATAACAACAATAACAACAAACATTCTTTTAAATGGAAAGCATAATTATAGGCGAAATAAGAAATAGGATAAACGAAACAAGTCTGATTAAAAAACGCAACAAAGAGACGCAAATAAGGATGTCATTTAAAACTTTCTCAATATAAAATGGCGCGTTTGATCACTTCCTTCCTTGAAGTTGAATTTAAAGATTTGCTGATCATTGCAATGCGTAGACATAAATTATTGTAAAGTTTATCGTGATTATTTAAATATCACTCTGGTCGGCATACATATAAAAAAATTTCTTTTTTAAAATTTTATAATATTTTTATTTTAGTGCCAATAAAATTCTATCTGTTAATATAAATTATGCGCAAAAATGATAAGCGTAATTTGTTTGATATTTAAAAAAGATTAAGAAAGGATTATTTGATTAAGAAAAAAAGAGAGATCTATTTTCTAGGTATATGTAACACTCATATACATACTTTTAAATTCTATAAACACTACTTACTGGCCAATGTTGAAGTCGTAAAAAAAAACAGAGGGCATACGCTAAAGTCATGAGCGTCATGCCTAGGGTATACGTTATAGCTTTATTTGAGAAACAGAGGGTATACGGAGCTTCTTAAAAAAGGCAGAAGTTATACGGCGTATACCTGCGTATACCCTCCACTACATCCTCTGCTTACTGCTAATTTAACACATATTATGTTTAGTCAAGTATCAAAAGATTTCCATTAAAGTTAGCTGTTAATAAAAAAAGTTATTATAACAACATATATGAATGGAAAGTTTGCCAAATTGGTCAATAGGCGTGTTTTATATTTGGCGTTTGCTCAGGCAATATTTCACCAAGTATCACTAAACTTGGCGACAACTTGGCACATGTATGTGTGAGTATATGTTAAGGAGATCGCTACGCGATCTCTCGTTTCTCAAGGCATCATGTAACGTTAGTTGGGGCAACTGGGACATGATTTTAGAATATGACTCTGGAGCTTCTGACAATTCAGCTTCAAAAAGCTAATGTTCATTTCAATTAAAGTCTGAACTTCTATAAATGTGTTCAGTTAGGTTCCCTCTATCAGACAGAAATGCTCAAAATTACATTTTAATATTTAAAAATATAAAAAATATGCATATTTCACCTTTCTTTCCTCATGGGTCCAGTTGCCCCCCAAAATGGGGTAACTGGACCAGGGGGGGGGTCTATGTTCCACACGCGTTTATATTTTTTCATATCGGATATCAGGTCCTGTTTGAAAAAGTGTAAACAACTTAAAAAAATTTAAACCAGGCAGATCATGTAAATTATATGTCAATAAACAGCGTTGTAAGGGAAACCTTTGCTGTCAGTGTGCCTAAAAAAGCACTAAAAGTGAAAATATTAGATTTATTTATACCAAAAATATAAAACTTAAGTAAGTACTTATGTACTTTAGTATAGATAATAAGTATAAAAGTCACATGGGTATTTTAAGGAAAAAATAGCAAGGTAAATCTCTGAACAAAAGGCTACGTAAGTACTTAAGTATTTTATCTTTATCCAGGGGTCGCATTATATAGGGAAAATTTTATTGTTCCTTAAAGAAAGGTGCGATGAAGATATTATTTTCAAAATAGGGGTAGGGATGATAAAAGATTCCCTATAGCATAGCTGCCAAGTTTTACGCTTTCTTCTTACCACTAAAATATTATAGAAAATGTTGTCTTATTTAATCGTCGAAATCTTATGATTAAACAAAACGAAAATCTCTATTAAATTTTAGTGGTAGCAAGAAAGCGTAAAAATTGGCAGCTATGCCTATAGAAAGCGACCCCTGTGTATAGTACAATTTCAAGGTCTGGCTATCTGGCTTTCAGGGGCAAAGTACTTGCATTGGTAAAATGTTGAAATAATTTAATGACACCAATATTTATAAGAGAATCTATCTGAAAACATGTAAAAGTATATTTTCGCGTACTTAATAAAGGTTAAATTTTAATTATAAAATTCAGGTGGCAATTAGGAATTAAAATTAAGTGATGCCATAACGGCATCACCGCCTCTCAAGGGGTCAAGAAATTTGGTTTGATATCACTCAATATGCTTTTTTAAAAATTTCATTACGTTATTTTAATAAGGTATTCTATCATTTTCTTTATTGTGAGCAAAAACCAATGGAGAAATTTACTTCCCGTAGTAAGAAAACACAAAAGAATTATTTATAACTATTGGGGTAACTGGATCCAACACGACCCAGTTACCCCGGATACATGCCCCAGTTACCCCATTCTTGAAACATTTATGGGGTAACTGGGACACCGGGCTTACATTTAAAACATGACGTAAATATGTATAGATACCTAATAATATTAATGTAGTTATATGTCTAATCTTTAAAAAAAAAGATTGTTTAATAAAAGTACTTACAGTATTTTAATAAAAATCCGAGGAAGTTCAACCATATTGACGTTGTTTTTAAAAAAAGAAACGTAAATTTTTGACAACCTATCACAGCAAAGTGAGAGTTATGATTGAGTTGATACACGTTGTTTTAGGAAGTAGAGATAAAGGGGCATTGCTCACAAAAGCTAAAACTTAAAAAACACCAACAGTTTTTTATAAAATAGCCTATGGCCCAGTTACCTCGTGGTTCCAGTTACCCCAACAAACCTTACACTGTTAAAAATCTGCAGCATTTGCTGCATAGTCATTCCACCGCTTGTATAGAAAACGGTTACTTGGCTATATTATGGAGCATTCTCGTTGGTCAGAAAAGAGATATTCTATAATAGTGGCGGAGTGACTATGCAGCAAATGCTGCAGATTTTAACAGTATAAAATCCAGCCATCACAACAACAACCGCATTAGACGAAACAGCTGACCAAGGGAAATACAAGGCCCATAAAAGCACCCCGCTTAAAAGTCTGCATAATCGAACAGGGTGGAACGAAATCGGGGGCCAGGTCACCTCCGCTAGCCACAGTTGGTGCCGGCTATCCGCATCTCACTGTTGCTCAAGGAAACACCTCATATAAGTTAAACTCTGAAAGAGAGTGGTCGGCGCCATCCAATACACATCTTCTGCAAGTCGCCAGGGCCATAGAATAAGCCACTCACACTACCTACAGTCGACACCGGCCGGGCTTGCCTCCCATTGACTCAAGGAGTAACCAAACCTTAAACAAACAATCAAACATTGGATCCAAAAACCGAGACACAGGCAAACACACTTTACATGAATTTACACATTTTATACTTTTCTATTTTCATTTTAAAATACAGGGTGTATCAGTACAGCGGCTACAAACTTTCAGGACAGATAGAGTACATCTAGACGATGGAAAATCATATAGCAATGCATGGTCGGAAACGCCTTTTTGGCGCGGTAGTGACGACACGAAACGTAAGAAAGGAAGGACACGAACGGGGAGAGAAAACATGTTTATTATTCTTAGTGCTGCAAAACAGCCAGGACACTGCTGGAAAGTGCTGAGAAACTTGTTCCACCGTAGCAACTGCATCGTGGCAGCTGCTGGAGAGCTCCTGGACACTGCCGGTATTTTCGAGAACATCAAATCTTTCATGCGCCGGAAATGCGCTTCTATGTATCACGACTCGGGCTCGTAATTTCGAACACCTACTTTGATGACGACCGTTGTCTCTTTAATGGTCTTTTTTCTTAGTTTCTCCCTGGACTAAGTATAATAAGCATGTTTTTTCCTCTTATTTGTGTCCTGTCTTTCTTGTGTTTTCTGTCGTCACTACCGCGCCACAAAAGCGTTTCCGACCATTCATTGCAATGCGATTTCCCATCGTCTTGGAGCACCCTATCTATCCTGAAAGTTTGTATCCGCAGTACTGATACACTCTGTATACATATATTTTCATACAGGAACGCTTAGGACACAAAATGTTAAAACCCACAAAGGAGGACCACACCTCCATGTCTTCAGAGAAAGGTTGTCACTGTCTCAACCCAACCAACCACCCTGTCCTCTGCGAGCGGTGAACAGAAACACCAGTGCCTGCCTCCCGTCGGGGACACTGCGTCCGGTCTTCTTCTATACCTAAGTGGCCGGTTCGGAAACACAGCATCCACAGTCTGGCTCCTCGTCGTTTTCCCTACTCAAAGGGCCGATTAAGGACAGCTAGGAGGGAGCCCCATAATCAATAAGGTAAATAATACCTTTGCCAAAACGCAATAAAAGATAAAAAGAAACAATGATTGTTCAAAATTAAAATACGCTTGTTTCCAAAAATTAAGGAAAAACAACAAAAATAGCGCGATTATACTCAAAATTTTACAATTATTGCAGATTTTAATAAAACGGAGATACAATATACAACACATCGTAAGGTATAAAATGGCATTAAAAGAAATTACCAGACAATTGTGGTGTTTCAGAAATTAACACAATTATAAAATAAACAAAATAAATGTGTCAGTTTGGTATAGGAAAAGTACCTTTAATATGGAGTATGATCCTCCCTAGAAGCAATACAGCGCATACAGCGATGTGAGATACTGTCAATTATACGACTGATAAGTTCGCTGGGAAGTGCGAGCCATAGCTCTTGTAAAGCAGTTGCAAGCATGGCAATGGTCTGAAGAGGGGGATTGAAAGAAGCAACATATCTTCCTATAGCATCCGAAACATGCTCGATCGGATTCAAGTTCGGGCTGGCCATTCCATGCACTGAATTGTTTTGTGCTGAAGATAATCTTCTACGATGCGAACCCTGTGCGATGCGGACTGGTATTCCCTGTGCTGTCTAGCATTGCTGTCCTGTCAGGAAATCCCTACCTATTGTGCCGGCATAAGAGCACACATAAGCATCAAGAATGTCATCTCTATAGACGTGAGCATTCACAGTTCCACATGGAAAGACAAGGAGGTCTGTACATCCACCCAAAGAGATACCATCACAAACAAAGACACTGCTTCCTCCGTATGAATCTCTTTCAGGAATATTTGATGGATGATAGTGTGTTCCCTGTTCTCCTCAAATCAAACAACACCTACTACCGCTTAGGAGGCTAAAGTGGGATTCATCCGTGAAGAGAACACGCCTACACTGAACAGACGTCCAGTGGACATGTTGACGTGCCCACTTTAAATGTTCTCTCCGGTGACGTGACGTTAGCGGCACACAAATGGCTGGTCGCCTCGACTATAAACCACCTTCTAGAAGCCTTCTACGCACTGTAGACGTTGATACCAACTTCCAGTGGCTGCAGCAAGGGAGGCTGTAAGAGGAGAGGGGGTTGCTGTTCGAATCCCTCGTACATATAACAGCAGGTTCAGATTCAGATTCAGATTCAGCCAGGTGGGGAAGCCTACCAATTGGTTTGAGCTCAACTAGCCCCATCCAGCAATGTTTATCAAAAAAAAAAAAAAAAAAAAAAAAAAAAAACAGAAAAATTATAGAGTAATAAAATAATGGTAGGTAATAACAAGTAATTGAGATAATGAAATAAGTATAGGTAACAATAGTAAAATCGACGAGCTGAGCGCTTTACAGACGTATAACACATAATGTTTCTTTAACAATAACACTAATTCTATAACTGTTTTAATGTAAAAGTTTGTTTGATTAGTTCCCTAGCTGATCATCATTATCATATAATAGGTCCTGTGGAGGCATTTGGAAAAGCCCTTGATTGATTTCAGTCAGAGTTATTCATTTTATAATTTTTTGTAATAGTACTGGTTGTTTTCTGATTATTTTGAAACATGAAGAGAGATTTATCGTTCTGGAGATTCTGAAGTGGTATATGAATGTTAGTGTGCATTCCGTTACGTAGTGCAGCGAGGTTCCTCGTTTTCTATACGTGCAGTAGCCCGAGTCAGCTTTTCCGAACTTTACCAGATAATCTGGGAAAGGCCCGTGATTTGTTGCAAACAAGAAGTTTCTGTGCGATAGTAATGTCTCCTCATCGGTCATCGGTGCTTGTCGTTAGCTCTTGCCCGTCCTTGGCTGAACCTTCTGGAAGCCGAACCAGTGGTTTGAAATTGTTGCCTAAGTCTATGAACAGCAGATTTACTCACATTTAGCCATCTGGCCACTTCTGCCTGACTTTGACCTGACTCCAATCTTCCAATAGATCTATATGGCAGTTCTGCGGATAAATGATACCTCGAGGTCACACTAATAATTTGGCTATCTCAGTTTTCTTATCTCATAATCCTAGCGACACCTACAGCTGTCCTGTCTAGCATGCATTTTTATGCTCCTCGTAGATGACGCAATCTGATTGCAACGCCACTAATTTGCATTTTGTAATTTTATTCAGCATCTTTTAACTAACTGTTGGAAATACTAATCTCTTCAGAATTAGATAAAACTCATTATAAATCAAGATAACTGTTTTTCAAAAACACTTAATGCCTGCCATAAATCAGACTGATTACTTTTTTCACCCATCATGTCAGAAAAATAGAAAATTACTTCCTTGTTTATCTATTGATGTGTCAATCAAAACTGTATAAACATTTACATTAAAAAGCTGCAATTTTGACAGCACAAAGAACTATATTATTAATTTAGTGACTTTAAATTACAAGAAGTGTTTTATTAATATATATAATCTAGAATTCATTTATGTCATTAATCAAGTATCAGTAATGTTTTTGTATTATTATTCTTCAGTGTGTGTACAAAAATTTAACCTAGACAGGAGCGAAAATGTACGCTCTAGTTTTGTATTTTAAGAAATACTAGATAGTGCCCGTCAAGATTTGACGGTAAATAACTTGAATGTTTCATTAGAAAAATTCTTGAATTTTTAATTAGTTGCTTTTAAATTAATTATTGAATGACGAATTATGTGACGGATTTCTATATTGAATATTGCATCGGTGATTCATATTTCTTTAAGGCGATAGATGGTGCTGTCAGTTTAATCTATTCAATGAAGTGAAAGAATTTTAAGTTTATAATTTACAACCAATTACCTTGCTTTTTATCAGAAATTTACCAAAAAATACTGGTTAGAGTATTTATTTTTACATACTACAGATTATTTTTTAAAATAAAAAATAACAACATTTATTTTCATTTATTTATTATTATTATTTTTAACTGCACGACCATTAAAAGCTGTCATAAACTTTATTTTTATCTGTCTAATTCTCTAAACTCCTAAATTGGAAACTTGATGCAGCTAACGATTTATAATATATATTTTTATTACTTGAATTTTATTTTACATTTTTATACATTTTTTAAATATTAAACCTGATATAAAGGTAATTACTTTTATAGCTCTTACGAATATTTTCTTTCTTTCCGTTTTATTTTTTACGCAAATGAATGACAAACTTTTCTTTCTGACACACACGCATATACATTCCTTGATAATGGTCAGAAAATTGTAGATCAGCTCAATTTATTTAATTGATAATTATATGCAAAATATTTTAGCTTAAATATTTTAAATATAAAATCACTATTTTGTCAAAATGTTATTGAGTGTTAAATTTTATTTAATTATAAAGCATTCAAATAATAATAATAATAATAAAATAAAAATTCTATAACTTCTCTTCCTAATAAAAAGTCATTATTGAAATGAATTATCTACAAAAATATTTCACATTTTGCCAAGCTTGGGCTCGAACCTGCATCCTCTACAAAAATTCAAAGCTTTAAACTCCTGCGTTAACACCCTACGCTAGCAGAAACTCGTTTTTCTTCCTTGTAAACTGAAGAGGCTCGAAAAACAGTTGGCGCATACGCAATTGTCTCGAATTTGAGTTCTGATTTAAGTTTTGCGTTTTCATATTTATGATACCTTATTTTTTCAAAGAAGCAGCTACAACCTTAACATGCTAGTTTCCCAATCTTCGTGTGTAACTATTGGCAATTCAAAAGACGGATCACCAGCATCTTCTGTGTGTAATTATATGACCAAAACAACATGACACTCCCGAAATAAACCGTATCTAGCTCTTAATATCGATACAATAAATTTTTGAATTGTTAATAATGCTGAAAGAGCCAAATAATATTAACTTTGTGAAAGAAAGAAAAGCTTGTTTACAGTACAATCAAATAGCAGACGAACTTAAAACAAATTCTACTTGTGATGTGATAGTTCAACTGAGCGAGCATCTTTGTGCAAGTGCAGCGCGTCACTCCAAAGACAGACTTGTACTTATTTACTGCGCATACGCAACTGTAGAATTTTAATTTAAAATTACGGCTAATTAATACAATATTTCAACAAACGAATGAACGATAACAAATCTGTGGCCAAATATCTTTCATTGAAAAAAAGATTGGTGTAATTTGATGCAGTAGTTTCTTCTCACGGACTGTCGAAAGAAAACGCTTAGCGTTTTAAATATATAGATAGTTTAAAAGCCAGAAGTGATACAATGTTCCTGTAATATATATAAGAAAAAGGATACACAATCTTTTAATCAAAAATCACAAGTTCTTATAGGTTCATCACAGACTATTTTCAGCTTTATCATGGATTGAACCAACTTTTTAAAAAAATTGGATATGAAGAAAGTTCCGTGTTATCGTGGACGATCGTGAATTAAAAGGTAAGCAGATTTATCTTATCTTTATTATATGATTTAATGTGATTATTATTACATCACATTAGTCTCATTTTATAATCATCCAACAATAACATATACAAATTTCATGCGGATAGGTTTCTTTTTGGACGAGTTATCGCTCTTTTTGTGATTTTTCCTTAATTTTTGGAAACCAGTGTATTATTCAGTTTTTCTTCAGGTTAGCAAAAACACGAGTCGACAGGTTGCACGTACGGCTGCCAACTGCAGCGGTATTGGAGGACAAGTAGGTCCCGGTCATCGAAACCAATTTTGATATTTTCCGGAATAATAATCACTAGAAAAAAAGAAAAAAGAAATATCAATCTTTGTTTCCACTAGCAACATTCTTATTTTCGCAAACCAGAGGATCCAACAGAGGCTCAGTGTTGAATTCAGCTGTTGGTTCGCGAAGAAGGAGGGGGCGGGGATTCCCCGTCTAGCATTGAAATGTCCCCCTCAGAAGATTTGGGATTTTACATTTATTTATGGCCTAAAAGTGCAACTCTCCCCTCCTCCCCACGAAACTCCACCTCCCCGGAGCTGCAGAAATACCTACCGGAAAAAAAATGCCGAAATTCAACACTGCCCAGACTTCCAGGGTTACAGAACTGGTGTTGGTGCGCTGAAACAAAGACCCAGCTTCGAACCCTGGCATGGATACTTTTTCACTCTGTTGATTTTACGCCTTGTTACCAATGTGAATAAAAATTCACACAATTAAAGGGACAGTACACTTTTAAATTGTTCAAAAATTGATTTTTTTATTTTTACACCGTTAGAAAGCTTATTATATTCTGAATAAGTTGATACCAATCTTTTAACTGTGTGATAATTATTTACTGGGATATTGGGGAAAATGTAGACATCACCCCTTCATTTTCGAATGAACAGCCCTGTGATAACTGTCATGGCGGCTTGTTTACATTTTGTTTTCGCGCATTCACATTATCGTAACTTTGGAAATATGCTAAAATGCGGCAATTGTTATTGGTTAAATACCTTAAACAATAATAAGAAAGCTTTAAAATATTAACTACAACTTCCACTTTCGCCAAATTTGTTTACTTTCAGGGTTTTTCAGAGCTTTATTTGCTATTAAGTGCTTAAATTTGAAACAAAACATTTTTTTCCCTAGAGCAACACTTTCCTGATTTTTTAATAGTATTCTACTTCTTAGTATTTATTAGCTTTTTAATGAAAAAATATGCAAAATGTGCTTAAGAACAGCATCGAAGAAGGAGTCTTTTTAATACTAATTGCTATACAAAATACGATGATATAAATATATTCTAAGGTGCTAACTCATCTTATAGAAAACTAAAAATTACTCAATTTGATAGCGATTTTTGTTTCAGTTGACAGTTTAGAATACGAATTTATTGACATTAATATATTTTTTAATAAACTATCCGGATTTTTGTGCAGCAAAGTATGTGAATCAGATATCGAAATACTAGAATCCCTATAAAATGGCCTATATTTTACATTAAATAATTTAGTTTTATAAAACGTGCATATTTAATTCACTTTACAATCAAAGCTAAAAAAAATAACTTATATGTTTAAAATTAATTTTTTGCAATAGTAAATGCTACATTTTTACAAATTACATATATTTAATTTTTAAGCATGTTCCTATATTCTGCAGCATTTTACAAATAATTTTATACTGATCATTTTAAACTAGTATCTATTTTTATTTTTAATACAAAATACGATATATAATTAGTAGTTTTGTTTCCTTTATTATATATTTTATATTTAGAAAATACACTTTAATCTTTAAACGACTTTTTCTCAAAATGGCAATTTTTACTCTTGCGCGCATGATATCTCCAAAACTATTTGAAATAGAGCTTTAAAATTTTTGCCCTAGACAAATATTTATATTATCATGAAAATGAACTAGAATTCTAAAGCTGTGTTCAGTATGGAAAAAATTATGCGATTGAATGCATGTAAAAATTCATGGTTTTTCTAATTTTTCTAATTAAATGTTAATTACTCTTTAACTAATTAAACCGATTACAAATATTCTAGTTCAAATTATAGACCAGGGTGTTTTCTTTAATTTAAGATGAAGTTTATGCAAATACAATGAAATTCATGAGATATCGTGCGCGTAGTGAAATGTTATCCACTGTAGTACTTTTAAATAGCACTTTGAAATTGACCCCTTGAATTTTTTAAAATTACAATATATACAAATAAAAAAATTTTAAACGTAGTTCAATATCTGCTAAATATACTCTAAAAAGTTCGTGCTTCTAGAGTGGTTATCTTTTTCATAAAAAATTGTTAAACTCATGACAAATTTCGCATGTCTTATGACCGTTAAGAGTGTACTGTCCCCTTAAACTTAGAAAGAATATTTAGAATGAACATTTTATTCAGCTGACAAACATACTCAAAAGTTTTCATGAAACAATTTAGACAAACACAGCAGTGACTCGTAAACAAACAGACGCAAATGAGAGAATCTCACTTTTAATACTTCATAGAGAATGAAATTTTCAATTACTTTCCTGGATGCTGAATTTGAAAAACTTGCTAGTCAATTCAAATTGTACCCATACGTGACTAAATTTTATTGTCCTTATTTATATAACGCCCTGAGTGTCATACGCACAAAGTATTCTTTTTTAATAGTACATAATTCAGATACAGAAGTTCTTAGTTTTGTCAGTTGAGGTAAAATACATATATCTATGCATACTTGATAAATCTGACAAGTCTGATATATTGATTTACTGAAAGAATGAAAATTCGTCCTCATTTCTGAAAACTTTATTTACCTTTTCATACTAAATGTTAATATCTAATTATTTGACTGAATAAATTAGTTTTTGAAATGACTGATTGAAATATCGGCGATAAAATCTTTTTATTTTTAAGACATTTCGATAGATTTAAAAGTGATTTTAACTTAGATTTATTAATTTGGTTTGGAATTTGGGTACTCTAACTTTTTTTTAACCTTCAGTTTATAAGGAATTTTAGATTTCTATATGCACAGAATAATGTAGCAATTGTAATATAGTGAAAATACCGGGTTTCTAAAATACACTGATTCATTTTAAAATTCAATAACTTACAAATGGTGACAGCTATTAAAAAAATTCTTGCAGAAGGTTTATGTAAGATGTCAGGAGTTTTTTACTGCTATTCTCGAGTTTAAAATAGCAGCGATAGATGGCGCTGAAAGCAACAGGCGCTGAATCGGGGCCTGATTTTCGGCCTCTCTCTTCTCTCAGTATTGATGTGAAAGAAGGAGGTTAAACATATGCAGAGGACGCCTAAAAACAAAATTGCATTGGCGACTGATAACACTCCATAGGTTTAGCTTTTTTCGCATCAATACTGAGAGAAGGGAGTGGCCAAAAATAGGACCCCTATTAAGTGCCTATTGCTTGCAGCGTCATGTATCGCTGCTATTTTAAACTAAATTGGAGAGCCGCAGTAAAAAAAAAAAACTCCTGACGTCTTACATAATCCTCTTGCAAAAATTTTTTAATAGCTGTCACACTTTGCAAGTTATTGAATTTTAAAATCAGACAGTCTATTTTAGGACACCAGGTATGTATCAAGATCAAAATATTTTATTAAACAGAGGCATTAAAACATTGTACTTAAAATTGCTTTATGACACTAGGAGCCTTGAAACAGCATGCATATAGAGGAAGGTCGGGTATTATGGAATACCATTTACATTTTCATCTGTATGCCAACATAAAAAAATTGAGATACATTAAAAGTTAGTAACGAGCAATTTTTGAGTATTTTTTAACACATTTTTAATACATTAAAGGGAAAGAAAAAAAAATACATATCAATATTTAGCTTAAAAGAAAGTTACACTTTTCGGGTAATGGCAACCAGTCGGGTAATATGGAATAGGAACAAGAAATATTAAAACTGCAAGAAAAACCACGATTTATAAGAATAACCAAAATTATTTAAAAAGTAAACATTAGTGCTTCATCTATAAATAATCAGATTCTTTTGAAAAATTGTTTTAATTTTTACAAAAACACAAAAGTAGCCTATTGTTTCGGCCCCACCACAGACCACATGAGCAAACATTAGGCATTATACCCACTCCTCCCCTCTTTCAATCAGTAAATATTTTCCATTGCAAAACAAGCACACTGCATCTTCCTCATTTAGTGTACAAACTGGTTAAAAGCCCATCTGAAACAATACGTCGGAGAGGAAGGATTGTTCGTTTTCACTAGACTCGGCTTGTAACAGTTGTCTAGCTGATATTCCATGATACCCAACACACCATCTTGAAAAACATAACCTCTTCACTCGTCAACAAGTTAGCATTGAGGAAAACTGACTAACACAGCAATAACTATAACTGTTCAACTTAATACTGAACTTGGTTAAGAGGCTACTTCAGTCAAAGGAAAAGACCCGTTCGCTAATGCTAATCCTATGGAAGAAATTTATAAAGATATCTCGGTCGCATTTCAATATTTTTAAATGATTTCTTTTGCATTGAATAGTTGAGATTGATATGTACAAAGGCCGTTGTTTACTTTTTCGATTTTGTTTACAGGTATTTTTAATGAGGACACTTTCATTTTCGGAACCGGTTTCGAAAGTAAAAGCATCCTCATAAAAAATATCTGTAGTCAAAATAGAAAAAGTAAAAAACGGCCTGCATACAGATCGATCTCAACTATTCAAAGCAAAAGAAATCATTTAAAAATATTGAAATGCGACCGAGATATCTTTATAAATTTCTTCCATAGGATTAGCATTAGCGAATGTGTCTTTTCATTTGACTGAAGTAGCCTCTTAACATCACTGACCATGAGATTTTATAATTAATACGGATTTTGTAAAATTTACCTGCATAAAACTGTAAAACTTGAGAATAAGATTTTATTTCACCGTGTCGCTCCAGCAACAGGTATAAAACATAACTGAGCACAGTGTTTAATGGGAATAGTAAGAAGTCGTATGGCAGATTTACGCTTGCCTGCAGCACCATATGAGCAAGATATTGAAGTATTCCATATTGTCGGACCATTCCATAATAACCGAACTTCTTCTATATTTTTTAAATTGTTCCTTAGCATCTAGGTCTTATAAGAAACCTACATGTCAAATTTAAATATCTAATTAAGATAGTTTTAGAGTAACCATGATTTTTCAATATTTTTCTCTCATTTCCCTCCTTCAGTATTCAAAAATCGTAAAACTCAAAATCAGTATAAGCTTTAGTAATGGGTATTTTTTTAAAAGTACTGATAACAGGGCTACCAGAATAGCGCCAAAGTTTGGCCAACTTGGCGAAATACCGCCAAATTAGACGACAAAAATAAATTGCCCTATATAAAGCCAACTTGGCCACAGCTGGCTAATTTGGCGAAATTCTCATTTAAGTCCATTAATCTTCCATTATTGAGCTCACCCCAATTTAATTTAACCCTTAAATGCCTGGTGTTGCTTTTCGGCAACATACCCAATTTAGGCTCTAAAATACTATTAGAATAATATTGGAGCTGTAATGCCTAATGTTGCCAATAAAATACATTCTGAAGATATTATTAAATCGATTTTCAACATGTAGATGGCAACACTTGTGTTGTTTAAGAAATAAGATAGATTTATTTTTTCAATTGTTGCTACTTGTTCTTTTTGTTTTGTTTGGAAGCTCGCGAAATACCCTATTTTGACCTGCAGTGAGCAAGTAAAATTTATTTCTTATTGCAGTTCTTAAAATTCTTGTGTGTTTAATATTATAGAATTTTATCAAGGGAAATTATTTTTTCAATTAAACACCAGTATTGCCAATTAGTAACAAACTGTTTTTTAGCCGTAAACTATACATAAAACAAAATATGATTTTTTAAGTATTTTTCCCATGATTTATTTAAAAAATGAAAGCCGAAAAACATTATTACAATGATTTTTGAAAACTCAAGCATTTAAGGGTTAAATTCTGCCCATTTAAGGTTTTCTCAAGACTTATGATATTTTCTACATTTTTGTGAATGTTGGTGAAAGCGTGTTTAAAGAAGTTTTTTTTTGGACCTTTATTATTATTCGACTTTCTTAGTCCAAAATTAAATTTATAGTTTCATCTATTGAATCAAGCATGTTTCTTAAATATAATAAGTTCTTCATGAGCTGCGTTTATAGTGGAAACGTGCATAAATATAAAAATACATTCCATTCGAGATGTTTAAAACAGCATCACGAAGATATATTAGACGGAATAAAGTCTTTTTTTTCCTTGCCACTTTTCTAAAACGAAAATTCCATGATGAATTTCACTTTGCTTTATTTTCGCTTTGCGGAGTCATGATTCTAAATTTCATTATAGAATAGGTTCGTTTTCTATTTTGCAGTTCAACAGGGTATTATTTCAAAACGTGCTGGAATTTTCGTGAACATTGTGTCACACAATGAAACAATGCTCTTTCTACGTTTTATAAAAAATATATGCATAAAGAATTTCTTCAGAGAAGGAAGTTTCTTAGACTCACGCTTTAGAAGTATTTTTCGATCAGCATTGTAATCAATGCTAGCAATGTAATCAATCAATCAGTAAATGTTAAAAGAATTTATCAACACTTTCTAACAAAGTTGAAAAGCGTTTATGAATTCGGTTTGTCTGTCTGTCTGTTTGTCTGCCGTCTGTCCGTGTTCTAACTCGCGTAAATATAGCAAAATTGCTATGAAATTCATATATGTTATTGGTTATCACTATGGCATGCTCGGCATTTAAAATGGAGTGTGTAGAATTTACGGTTCATTTACAGAATCAGTTACTCAAAAGAATTCCGTTACATTGCGGTGTATGGGTAAAATTCGTTTGAGGTGTGTATTTCAATGATATTACACTATTTTAAATATATTGACATTTATATATATCACTGAGATGTACTACACGGCACTTACTGTAGAATAAAGTGTGCATGGAATTTATTGTTTATTTACAGGGACACATAAAAGAATTTGGGTTCAGAAACAATTGAACAATAATTGAACTATTGAAGCCCGTGAACAATAATTTTTGGAAGTGAGTTTTCAATTGAGTTTTTTTCTAAAATATTACCTGGTGTGCATAAATTCTACCGATCATGTACAGGCCTGCACAAAAGTTCTCAAATATATTTCGTTTTTTTTTTAACGGAAATTCCTGAATGGAAAATTTCAACTGTACTATTCGTTTAACTGAACTATAGCACACTATGTAGTATACATACAAATCTATAGATCATATACAGGGCTGCACAAAAAAAACATCGGATATTGATGGTAATAGCAGAAATTGGGTTTTCAAATGCATTATGCGCTTTTTAGATTGTTTATTTAGAAATCACATCTCACCTTAATAAGCCCTGAAGTTTTGTTGCAGTATAGTGAATGTGTTGGAAAATGTTTCATAATCTATGCTGGACGCATTGGTTTTTTTTCGTGTTTTTAGTTTAATTTGATTTGGTTTGATTTGATTTTCTTGCAGAATACAATTATTATTTTTATAGATTTTATTAACATAACTTTCGTTTGAGGTATCGAATTTTATGATGTTGATGATGATATATGATGATATATGTCTTTTAAAGTACATAACTACAATAGTATGGTTACTTTCAGTGACGGAACTACGGGGTGTGGGAGGGGTCAGGCGAGACAGCTGCCCCGGGCGCTGGATTTGGGAGGGTACCAAAACGAAGACTTCTAGGAAGATTAAAGCAAAGGAAAATTGAAATTGAGCATGTGAAAAAAGTTATTTTAATTTATGTAACTGAAAAAGTTTACTTTTGTCAGATATAAGAGTGAGTTTTATTTAACAAGGAACAATTCAGCTGTTTACCCACAACAGTGATTGCCCATCACGCAGACAAAACCTTCATGTCACCAAACTAGAATTACCAGATTAGGCTTTTCGCGTCTATTCGAGTTACTTAAATTTTAAACTTGCAATTAAATATTTTTGGTTGCAGATCCGGTTATTTTGCACATTTAAGTATTGCAGGTTGTGTTTTTCGGCTTCTTTCGTGCTACTTAAACTTTTACAGCCTAATCAATAAATGCACGTTTTCATATGGTTAAAGTGCAAGTACAAATTTTTTGTACAAGCAAATTTTTAAATTAACACTTCCCCCATAAATGTCATTTTTAAAAAACAAATTGAACACTTTCCCACAGAACACTATTTATTTCAGAAAGCAGTCACTGGTTTCAGAACCACTTTGTCATAGCAAATTTCAGTTTAAGATCGTGATGTTTTTTCGACAATTTAGCCATGGCTTACCATCAAAATTTGCATGCCATGCCTTAACAGCATTAGATTATTTTTTCGTCCATGCGTTTATGATACAGTGAAATAATGACTCTTGTTGCACTTTTATTGCAATATTTCTGCAACTATATCCACATGTTAGATGTAAATTTCCAACTGGGCGAAAAATGTCCGGACCAGGATTCGAACCAGGGATCTCCTGGCTGAAGCCACCAGTGCTCTACCATCTGAGCTATCCCGGACGAATCTGGTGAAACTTTTTCACCCAGCTAACCTTGATGATTATAGCATCTGGTCTGAAACCTGGTTCAGCTCAACAGAGACCAGATTCTATTTCGATGCAACGTTCTGTCAAACAAATCAAAGAAACTACCTGGCCGGAAACTTTTGACCGCCACTGAATATTAGACTTAAAATGCCTAACCAAACCTTTCTACAGGACTCAAAATTTTTCTTAAAGCGCCCGTATCTATCGCTTTCATTGAAATAAATTTTAGTAAGTGAAGGTGTAGTAAAAACATGTAAAAAATTCATCAACAGAGCAAAGGTTATTGTAGCAAAGGAAAAAAAAAAGATCGTAAAGTAACTTTTTAATTAATACTAGATAACTATATTATATTTTATGTAATTTTTATCATGGAAGACGGTAGTATTTCGAGTGACGCAGCCTTAAGCCTAGAATCGTATCGTATCGTATCGTTAAAATCGTATCGTATCATAGAATTCGTAGATGGCGGAACTCATATATACAGCTAACTCGACATCAAAGAAAATGCGAAAAGCCGCCTTTTAATAACTCAGCAGATATACGTCTTATTGTTCTGAATTTTCTAGAACAGTCTTATATCTGCAGTCTAATCGTATACTGAAATTTTTACATTTCTACGTGCAGTATATTTTGAGATCTAAATAGTCATTTTTAAAGTGAAAACTTTGGTATAATATCGAGGAAGTTCCTAATTTGAAAATCTCGAAAACGGTTCTAACGATTATTTTTAAATTGATACATAATATAAATGTGATTAAGGCGAGGTGAATAACACTTTTCTTTTTTCTGGGAAAACTCTCGTTCGTTAAATAATTCGATTTTTTTTTCTCTCGAAAATGACACGGGCGATTTTTTAAAAATCAAATAAATGTGTTTCAGATGAACCAAATAACAATTTACTTGTTTCCAGCAAGACTCTTGTTCGTTTTATAATGCGCATGAAAAATCGGACTATATTTCTTCGCCATTCTATGGAAATTTCACCGAAAATGCATGACACTGTATTCATACACATGCTTTCTTTTTAACCACTTTTGGGGAGAAAAATTTTGTCTTCCCACGGCTGAGTGGTTGAGGGCCATCGTCTACTGATCTTAACAGAGGCAGTTCGATACTCTCTAGTGCGTGTGAAGTTTTTTTTTTTTTTTTTTTTTTTAAGTCTGTTAGTTGACCATTATTCTCAGTTCCTTTGTAATTTTTTAATTGCTATTAAGTTAAATAAAATTACAATTATAATGACGCCAATTTGATAATGATTATTTCTTGGCAATTTTTCAACAATAAAAATATTACCATAAATTTTATAAATATATTCAATTTCAATCACTTTACAAAAAATATACATTAATAATTATTATTTGAATATAAATCACACGATGAGAAACGTAAAAAAATAATTCATTTCAGCTCTTCTTTTTATAATATCATTTTTTATTATTATGACGGTCAATCAATATATAATCACTGACATCCATAATATTATTATTATTATTATAATTATTTTCCTTGCATAAAAACTATTGTGATGTAATTATTATTTTATAATAAATAATTTAGTTGAAATGTTTTATTTATAAATAACAATGAAGTTTTACATAATAAGCATACCAGAATTTTGGTGTCGCCATCTTTTGACGCAATGAGGAATTTGCACACATGGGGGATTTGATCATTTATATATTTTTCTGATAGTTCCACATCCTCAGTTTTCAAAAATGTTCTCGAAAACGCGAAAAAAATATCTATACTATTAAATAATTAGTCCTAAAAGTAAGCTAAAATCACGTCGCTTCAAATCGGGGCATGACTTACTATGACGTCACAGTTCACGACAGGCAAGCGGAACGGAAAGAAAAGAGTTACTAAGCTTTGGAAATAAAGGTTCGTAAATTTTAAACTACTGATTTTACAAATTTGGTTCTTTCGCATCTGGATGTTATTTTGTACGTTGATTTATAAAATGTCTATTTGAAAAAAAATGAACGCTAAGTTTATGAAAAAATCGATTTTTAAACTCATTAAAAGTCTTTTCACATAGAGAAAATTGACGGGATATTGTTAAAATTAGAAAAAATAAAGAACTGATCGCTTTTAAACTTTGACGTTGTTTTAACGCATAATAAAGATTTTATAAATTTAAGATGAGTTGATTTTTGGTGGTGGTGGTGTGTGTGTGTGTGTGTGGGGGGGGGGGGGGGCGTTTTCTCTTTTTTCCTTCAGATCAACTATTTATTGCGTTTTAAATGCGATTTTTCATTTAACACTCAAATAAATATTATTTTTTAACATTAGATATTTGAAAGAGTGGGAAATGCTGAGGGAGGGAAGGGTCATCCGGGGAGGAGCTATTTTCTAAATTTTGAGTACGCGCCTCATGTGACATATCGTTAGAAAGGTGTATGAAAACCTATTCATATTATGCACATCCGGTACCCCCCCCCCCCCCACACACTTCGTCCCCTGGGGGCACTTTTGTAAATTTTTAGGTTTTTTACAAGAATTTGCAGTGCGTGCGCAGCACGTGGTGCTATACGATGCCGCAGACAGCGGGGATGTGGTTCGCGGTTTTTTTTCCAGATGATTTTTTTTTTTTTTTTTTTTTTTTAAGATTATGCAGTACTGTCGAAGCACGCCTGCTACACGGTGTCATAGGCAGCGGGACCTAAAGTATTTTTATGTTGAAAAGTAAAAATTTAATATTAAAAATTTTTTGAGTAGTTTCAATATTTTTACGTTTTATAATATCTATTAAGACATGACAAAATATTGTTTCGAAATAAATCCTTTATTTTTTAAACCTAGTCCCTAACTTAATAAAAATGTACACTTACGCAATAAAATTTTTATTTACTTCCTAAATAAAAACTAACATATTTGTGTGTGTCATATCTTAGACGTTTCTACGTTTTACCTATTTAATCATCAATAAAACAGGGTTATTGCTTATTAATCTTTACAGATACAATATACGTATGAAATCTACTACAGAGTGTTTTGTTTGTTTTTAAATACGAATGAGTACATCATAAATATGAATGCCTTTTTTTTTCTCTTGAGTAACTATTTATCCAATCAATTAATGTTCTAAAATAGTAATATTTAAACAAAATCAAACATAAAGTTACTGAAAAAGGATCTTCACAAGATCAAAGAGATGATGCATTAGATAAATTAGGATTTTTCTTGTCATCTCTCTTCATAGCTTTAGTCCATGATTTTCTAATGGCAGGGTCTTTTGGCACACTGAAAAACAACTTTTCGCTAGAAGTTACTGGTTGTATTAGTGCAGAGTGGTACAATACAGTACAGTAAAACCTCCTTAAAGCGACCATGTTTCATTCTAATAAAAATTGATCGTTTCAAGAGGTGGCCTCATAATGGAGGTCATGTTTAAATCTAGATTTTAATTGTTGGAAAAAAGTAGAAATAATGTTACTAGAATTTATTTTTCACATTAGGAAAAAATATAAAAATTTAAGTATCAAAATAAAAGTTAATTATATAAGTTAATTACTGCAGTGTTTAAAAATGAATATATTGACGATTGCTTTGGTTTTACGGTTTTATCTTTCATAACATTTATTTCCAAGTCCTTTCAAAATTCAGTAAATAAATACAATTTTTTTTTTTTTTTTTTTTTTTTTTTTTTTTTTGGACGTTAACAAATAAAGATATTTTCATTAATTTATCTATTTCTTTGAGAGTTTCCTAACTGAATAGGGTAGGGGAGTTTATTGATCGTCATTCTTAATTCGTCATCAGAGTTAACTTCATTGTCTAAAAAGGCATAAAGGGGTTTAAGCACTTAAAAGTTACCGGAATAATAATAATAAAAAAAATCTAAACTTATTTAGAAGTTTAAAGCCCCTCGGAATTATTTTTCTAATAAAACCTTCTTCAAGTAACAGGAAAAAACGGAATTTGTTTCCTTTTCTTCAAAGAAATTGGTCGCTCATGGAGAGAGGTCAGCTGGGATGGTCTCTGAACGGAAGTAAAATTAGTATTGAGCCTATGGGAATAAATTTCGTTCAATGAAAAACTGATCGTTCAGGGAGGTGGTCGCTTAATGGAGGTGATCGCTTAATGTAGGTGGTCGCACAGAGAGGTTTCACTGTATTTATAATATGACTTTGTGCTCTCAGTCATAATAATTTTAGAAACAGCAATATTTAAAATGAACAGGTTGAAAAGCGACACACGTAAAGAATAACAGTCGTTTGTTGTCATGAACTGTGACGTCAGATGTATTAGTATTATGGAGCGTTTTCGGGATACGGTAAATAGTGCGATATTAAAACAATCAAAAATCAGTAATAAAAGCTCAAAATAAAAAACATATGCAGGGTATCCTTCTTATTTTTTCATGTACTATTGTTTCGTGATAAAGTTAGAAAACGTGCAAATTCTCCATTGCGTACTACATTTTGTCTCTTATTCGGAAAAAAAAGAAAAAACTAACGCTTTTCACCGCTTTGAAAGAATCTCTTGTGACTAGAGGTCTATTTCACAAATATTAAGAAAATTACTGCATACAAAAATATTAAAATGGGTAGTATTATAGAGAAATGTTTGATAAAAACGTTGAAGTAGACAGTTTTTAAATCGAAGAATTATTTTAAGAGATATTTAATGTTAAATCTGGATAAAATTGTCTCATTAAAAAAGTCTCATAGGAAAAAAATATATACATGGGAATTTAACCATTTTCATTCAATTTAATCATTCAATAGAAACTCGAAGTTTGCAGAGTGCATTTATTATTTTTAACTTGCCTAATTTTTTGACGGTTTATTTCAATTTTAAATTAAAATTTTCAGAATTTCAAGAAATATTTTTTTACATATTTTAGAAAAGGTTATTTTAAATTGTTGCCAATTGTTAAAACAGCGCAAAGAATAATATATCCTTTAAATTAAAAGTTTATTCACACGTGACTATTATAAACAGAAAAAAATCCTTTTAAATTAGAATTAAATGATAGCGTATTAAAAGCAGGAAAATATTAAACATTACGTCATAAAAATTGTTTTTACACATGCTTACTTAAAATGAAAGAAAATTATAAAATAATCAATTATTTTCAAATTAGAATTAAATGATTACGCATTAAAAGCAGGAAAACATTGAAAATTACGTCATAAAAATTATATTTACACGCGAATATTAAAAGAAAAAGAAAATTTTTAAATAATAAATTCATTGATATGTGTTAAAAGTCGTAAATGGAGGAAATTACGTCATATTGGCCAAAGTGGCCAAATAATAATATTGCAAAACAGTTTAAATTAAAAAATATATTTATATGAGAGATTTATTTCAAATTTCGAGATGATATTTTTAACTATAGTTGCCAATTTTAAGGTAGCGCAAATAATAATATTATCTTTCTAATATTAAAAATATTTTCAGTTGAATGTTACAAAGAGAAAGGAAAGTTTGGTGAAAATTATGTCAGATTTAAAACGTTACATTTAAAATCTCTTATTTAAAATCATTTTCTTATAGCGTTGTTAAAAAATACCATAAAGCAAACACTCTGTTGACTTAGTTCCTTTTATATTTGGTAATTTTCAAATGTTTAACTAATCTTATTTAATTAAGCACGGAAACAGCAACTAACATCAGCTGATTCGGTCTTAAAATCCCTCAGTAAAAGGGAAACCCGTTTACAGTAAGATCGCCATTGATTTTTTAATTATACAGAGCAGCCTCGATTATCCGAGCTAATTGGGACTGTTAGTAAATCGGAATCGGAAATCTCGGTTAATAGAAACTGTGTGTAAAAACTCGCCGTGCTTGCGAATTTAACATCTCTTTTAAAAAAATATATAGAACGTTTTTTAAATAATAAAAATAAATATATGTAAAGTTCTGTTTCACAGCTTAACAAATTTAAAAAGAAAATCAACTACCAGTAGTAAATTTTAAAATGCAAATTGAAAAATTTACGAAAGTTCACACAGCCACTGGAAACAAAGCATTGTTCGCTATTGACTTCTCAGGGTCCAGTGTTTCTTTGGAGTTGAGTGCTTTTGGGGGCAGAAGGGCCTGTATAGCACGGACAGTGAGCTAAAGAGTGTGGTTATTTTTAAGGCTCATTCAAAAGGGAAAAAAAATCTGACTTTGTTATCGGCTCGGTTAACAGAAACCTCGATTAATCGAAGCTCGGTTAATCCAGGTTCTACTATAATTCAATCTTCCGTAATCTTTTTAAAGCAGATCAAATTAATGGACTTTAGCACAAAGTCTCATAGCTGATAACTGCCATGCTTGTTGGCCACCTTTTTTTCAAAAAGTTTGCTTCACCTTATTCAATTAATGAGATATCTCCGATAAAATAAGTCACATTTTCCCGTTCTAAAATACTGGTATCCAAAAATCGTAGCATGTAATTGACACTACAAGTACTCATGGAACTAGACTATTTTAAGTCTGATTTTTATTATAGACTATATAAAATTATTAAAAATATATATTATGATATGAACTACGGGCTTCGTCCGCTATTTACGTTACAGATATAAAAATCATGTTTTTTTTTTTTTTTTTTTTTTTTTTTTTTTTTTTTAGGGAAAAAGAAATAAAAACCTATTTGACGATAGGTTTATAAAGACACATTTTGTATTTGTTATATTTCCGGGGATGAGGAGGGGGGGGGGGACTATTTTGATTAAATATCGCAATTAGTCCACATGGCAGATATAATTATGATAGACACTAGTTTGCTTCGCCCCTCTATGGCGCCTTATGGGTCCAGCTTCCATAACTCAGAAACCACCTTTCGGACATCAATGCAACATATTCCAAACGTTATAAGTAACTTAATAATCACCCTATATAGCATTAAAGTAAATTTACGAGTACTGCATACTATTTTTTTATCGTAATTTCTGAAGAGAAAAAATTATTTCGGTTCCATTCTTAGGTACTGGTCTGAAAAATTTTGAAAAAGGGGGGAAGGAGGGGACATGAGACTGCTGTTCGTGAAACAACACAACGGGGTCTGGCTTATTCAACTTGGGTTTTGGTGACTTCAATTGGAAGGTGGTTTGTTTAAAAGAATGCGTTCCCTGCCCCATGAAAATTGGAACTATTGGTGCACCATCTATGTAAGGATTTAATAATTATAAATTAACATTTTGGATTTATTAATTTAAGGATAAAGTGTTTTTAAAGGAATATCAAATGAAACCCTCTGTGCGATCTGCGATTATACTTGCCCACTTGTTTTTATATACAAACTGCTATAAGGAAAATTGTAATAAAATAGTAAAAATTAAATCTGCATTAAATTCCATAAGTATCTTTTTTTTAATAATTTTATCACTAACCTCAAAAAAGTAATGATATCAATGCAAAAACCCTTGACGGGTTAAAAGTTTCTGACGCAGCAATTTATCTTATGCTCTAAGAATTTTAAATATGGAACTTAAAAATACTGATATCAAATTTTGAGTGACGTTATGCTATTTCTTAAAAAATATATTTGTATTTATTTCATCATTTTATTTTTGTTTTATTTATAATCGCATGTGCAAAAGTTATGTTCAACATGAAAAGCTGCATAAAATTTTATTCGCTGTTGCTTTATCATTTATATCTCTCATAAATTCAAAATATGAGTTTTAAAAGATATGATATAAAATTTAAGTGACGCCTTGATGTGACTTTAAAAGGTTTGTTTTAAAATTCAATTTAAATTATTTTTGACTTGGTTAAAATATTTTTTTACATCTATACAATACTTTTAATTTTCCAATTCACTGTTAAATATATCACTTTCATTGAATCTATACTATGCATTGAAATGTATTTATTTCAATAAATTGATTTATCTTTTGTGTCACGCTATTCAAAATTGTGAGTAAGATTTATGTAAATGGTTTATTTGCGTCAAACTATCCTTTTTCATACATTTCATGTAGTTTGGACACAATGACGCAAAGAAACCATTTACATAAATCTTACTCACAATTTTGAATAGCGTGACACAAAAGATAAATCAATTTATTGAAATAAATACATTTCAATGCATAGTATAGATTCAATGAAAGTGATATATTTAACAGTGAATTGGAAAATTAAAAGTATTGTATAGATGTAAAAAAATATTTTAACCAAGTCAAAAATAATTTTAATTGAATTTTAAAACAAACCTTTTAAAGTCACATCAAGGCGTCACTTAAATTTTATATCATATCTTTTAAAACTCATATTTTGAATTTATGAGAGATATAAATGATAAAGCAACAGCGAATAAAATTTTATGCAGCTTTTCATGTTGAACATAACTTTTGCACATGCGATTATAAATAAAACAAAAATAAAATGATGAAATAAATACAAATATATTTTTTAAGAAATAGCATAACGTCACTCAAAATTTGATATCAGTATTTTTAAGTTCCATATTTAAAATTCTTAGAGCATAAGATAAATTGCTGCGTCAGAAACTTTTAACCCGTCAAGGGTTTTTGCATTGATACTATTTACTTATTTAATCTAGAATATTTAATATATATATATTAAACAAAAACATAATTTGTAGAAGAAATTTAAAAAAACAAAATTTATTTCCTACATTGTTTAAGCCCGAGAAGGGACAGATATTAAGATATTTCATTCAATTAGTTCTACATCTAATGTTAAATGTATATAACAAATTAGTTAAGTCAATTGAAGTTTAAAAAATAAAAATAAAATTCATACAAATGATACTTAAAACACCCTAAAAATTAGATTCCATTCAAATTAAATCGAAATAAATCTTAGACTTCTTCCATTTTTAATTGAAAATTCTTGTATTGCAGATTTAGTATTTTGTGTATGACAATTGTACATAAAATGCTAAGATGCATGCAAAATACAAAACTTAAAAAAAAAAGTCTAAGATTTATTTTGATTTCATTTGAACGGAGTCTAATTTTTTAGGGTATTTTAAGTATCATATTGTATGAATTTTATTTTTATTTTTTAATCTTCAATAGGCTTAACTAATTTGTTACAAAAATTTAACATTAAATGTAGAACTAATTGAATGAAATATCTTAATATCTGTCCCTTCTCGGGCTTAAACAATGTAGGAAATAAATTTTGTTTTTTTTTTTTTAAATTTGTTCTTCAAATTATGTTTTTGTTTAATATGTCAAGTTTTTTAATAACTACTGCATTCAGACAAACTCATTTCAAAATTAATAGAGGGTATCATCATCAGACTTTGATGTATGTGGTATTGCATCACAATGTGTGATGCAGTTTACCAATGTATAATTCAAAATATTTCACCACTGAAATAATGCAGGTTGCTGTAGTTTGGACAAAAACTTCCAATCTGAACTTAAGATATCTATAATAGTCCAGGCAATAGGGAATTTTACCTAGCAAAATTAATGGTAGTACTGGAAATCGGCTCTCTAGATGTTTTTTGGGTCGCTGAATCCGAATTTGAAACTTTCCACCAAAATTTCCCCCGGCAACCTCCCCAAATTTTGGTAAAAAGCCCCCCCAAAAAGGTTTTTATTAAAAAAATCAAATTTTTTATTGTTTTAGAGAAAAAGTATCTAGAAATTCAGAAAGTAGACAAAATTTACAACAAATTAGATATACGACATTATGACTTAGAATGAAGGGGAAGGGGGGATGTGCCTCGGAACATGCGCGCGGTGCTGCGTAAGCTAAGTTGCGCAATTCCACATAACCACTCACACGCTTACATTCGCCCTCCCATCTCCTCTCCGAACTTTCTCTATAAGGTTTACTTTAAGATTTTTGGGTCGCTGAATCCGAATTTTTAACTTTCCCCCTAAAATCCCCCCCCCCCCTCGAAACCCCCCTTAAATAGTTGTTTTTAACTTAAATTTCTTATTGTTTTAGGTGAAAAGCATTACGAAATTCAGAAACTAGACAAAATTTGCAACAAATAGGATACATGACATTATGAATTAGGATGAACGGGGAGGGTGAGGGCTGCCTCTGAACGTGCATTGCCGTGCTACGTGCACTAAATTATGAAGTCCAGGCAATAGGTGATTTTATCTGGCAAAATTAATACTAGTTCTGAATTTCGACTCACTTTACGTTTTTTGGGTCGCTGAATCCGAATTTGTAACTTCCCACTAAAATTTCCCCCGGCAACCCCCCCAAAAATTGATTTTTTGAAAAAATTTGGTTTTTGAGAAAAGCGCGCGGGAAATGTTCCGAGGCAGCCCCTCTCTTTCCGTTTATCCTACGTCATAATGTCAT
This sequence comes from Maratus speciosus, assembly GCA_963932465.1. Taxonomy (NCBI): domain Eukaryota; kingdom Metazoa; phylum Arthropoda; class Arachnida; order Araneae; family Salticidae; genus Maratus; species Maratus speciosus. The sequence goes on along the minus strand of OZ010788.1, from coordinate 246,415,636 downwards.
ATATCCTATTTGTTGCAAATTTTGTCTAGTTTCTGAATTTTGTAATGTTTTTCCCCTAAAACAATAAGAAATTTAATTTAAAAACAACTATTTGAGGGGGGTTTCGGGGGAGGATTTTTGGGGTAAGTTGAAAATTCGGATTCAGCGACCTAAAAATCTTAAAGTAAACCTTATAGAGAAAGTTCGGAGGGAAGATGGGAGGGCTAATGTAAACGTGTGAGGGGTTAAGTGGATTTGCGCAACTTAGTCCACGCAGCACTGCGGCGCATGTTCCGAGGCAGATCCCCCCTTTTCCTTCATCCTAAGTCATAATGTCATGTATCTAATTTGTTGCAAATTTTGTCTACTTTCGGAATTTCTAGCTACTTTTCCCCTAAAACAATAAAAAAATGGAATTTTTTAATAAAAACCTTTTTTGGAGGGCTTTTTACCAAAATTTGGGGGAGTTGCCGGGGGAAATTTTGGTGGGAAGTTACAAATTCGAATTCAGCGACCCAAAAAACATCTAGAAAGCCGATTTCCAGTACTACCATTAATTTTGCTAGGTAGAGTCCCTATACGGTCTCTATTGCCTGGACTATAATCAAAACATAAAAAAATAACTTCATTTAAATTTAGATACCCTATTTCCTAGTCAGGAACACTATGAATGCAAAAATAAATTGTGTTGAATCCTTACTGCTAATATTTAACAATATTATAACTGTGATACAGTAAAAAATAAAAGTTTTACTTAAAAATTTTGTTACCGTATTCTCTCCCAAGGGGTGATGTAACACATCAAAAAATTATTACCTAAGTTTAACTTGGGGTATAAATAGTTCTCATCTCGGAAAAAAATACATTTTAAAATTTAAGTTATGTAATTCCTCACTAAGTTCGCTACCTGCGTAAAAATAGCTATCCATTTGAAACTTTTTACTAAAGCATAAACTTGACCAAAGCAAAAATTTATTCTGAAAATATCCTTTTTATTTCCACTATGACGCCATATTCACCTTTTTAATTCTTGAAAAAAAAAAAAAAAAAAAAAAAAAAAAAAAACTAGTTCAATTTAACATTTCACGTGGAAATGTTTCAACTAAAAAGAAATAAATTATTATTACGGCTTTTTGAAATTTTTGCAGCAATGAAGAAAAAATTTTACATTTTCTATGAAAAATGTCCGTTGATTCTCTATGAAAAAAGAGAAATTTGGAATTATTAAAAAAATATTTGAATAATGTAAAAAAAAATTGGCCCATGTTTCTCTCTGGGTTATAATTCACCCATATGCAAAGGCATTTTACTATTCGTTTTGACCAAACTTTAAATTTATAATATCATTAGAATTAGTAAAGAATAAAAAATGAGTGGCATCAAGGAAAAAAGGTGGGAAAAAAATGAAAAAGTTATGATCTCCATAGGCTTTACTATGTTAAATTAACATTGAGAAGTGACACTGGAAATAAATAAGTATTGCGCTGCCGCGCAATACTTAAATAACCATTAACAACCAATACATAAATTTAATACAACAAATGATAATTTAAAATTTATAAGGGAATTTATTGAAATTAAAAATGATGTATAAACCACCATAAAAGCCTATAAAACAGATCATCATACATATGTATATACACAATGTATTACACGTATGTATAATTTAACAGAAATAAACTTGTGCGTTATCTCGTGTGTTTATCTCGATATATTATTTCCACTGAATCATTTTTCCTGTTTTAGTTACAATTAGCTTGACCCTGAGTCATAGAGACCCAAAATGACCTACTAATCGAATTTTTTATAACATGCGACCTAACCCAATGCTCTTCTCGAGCCTGAAAACGATGGAATACAAAATTTAGTGAAAATCGTTAGTCATTTTCTAGATAAAGTTAGCTTGACCCATGTTGATCCAAAAATGACCCACTAATCGAAATTCATCGAACATGTGACCTTTTCCAATGGTCTTCACGTACTGGGAAACGGTATAGTAAAAAAATTGTCAAAATCGTTTGAACCCTTTTGAGATACAATTAGCTTGACCTTGACCCATTATGACCCAAAATGACCCACTAATAGAATCGGCTTGAGCATGCGACCTAGCCCAGTGGTATTCTCGTGCCCAGAAACGGTATAGTACAAAGTTTTGTCAAAATCGTTTGAGCCGTTTTTTACTTACAGTTAGCTTGATTCTAATCCGTTAGGACCCAAAATGACTCACTGATTGAATTTTCTTGAGCATGCGACCTAGCCCCATGGTCCTATGTCCGGAAACGGTATAATACAAAGTTTTGTCAAAATGGTTTGAACTGTTTTTTAGATACAATTAGTTTGAAACTGACCCATTGTGACCCAAAATGACACACTAATCAAATTTTCTTGAACATGCGACCTAGCCCAATGATCTCCTCGAGCCCGAAAACAATAGAATAAAAAATTTAGTCAAAATCGTTGCAGTGGAAATCGATTGAGTCGATTTTTAGATATAATTAGCTTGACCCTGACCCATAATGACCCAAAAATGACCCATCGAATTTTCTCGAACTTTTAAAGCTTTTCTACTTAGACATTAAGCAAGCCAGATCGGAAAAGAAGTACATCATTGCATTCAAACTGGACATCCACGTGGCTATGGACTAATTTACAAGATGGCCAGCTTGGGTATTGCGGGAAGAACTAACTGCCTTGTGAATCTTAAAATGGATCGGGACCAGGAAGATTAAAGTTAAGTGGAGAGGTGTTTTTTCTCATTTGGTGAACTTCTACCGTAGCCTCAGGGCAGCGTCCTTTTGCCCATCTTCTTTATGATTTTCTTGTGGGATTTGTTTGAAGCTGTTGATTCTGAGGTTCAAATCATTGTTTATTTTGACGACATCCTTTTTTACTTTTCGGAATTTTCCTTGGAAGATGCCATCTTGAAACTTCAGGAAGTGCTTAACAGGATCAATGCATGGTGCAGCTACTAGAAGCTTGAACTCCGGTCTGATACGAGTAAATGCTCGGTAATAAACTTCTCTCGTCAAAAGGATTCTCCCTGCAAAATTTCAGTCTTCACTAATCAGATATCCCGCGGCAGGATACTACAAAAATCCTGGGTGTTATTTTTGCTCATAACCTGTCTTTCAACCAGCATATTGATTATTTACGTAAAAAATGCACGAAGCGCCCGAATCTCTTAAAAGCTGTAGCCAGCTTTCAGTGTGTGTGTGTGTGTGTGGGGGGGGGGGGGGCGAAAACCGTCCATCTCATCCTTTTGACCAACTCCCTCATTCGGGGCGTTATTGATTATGATTGTCCTGTGTATAGCATTGCTGCTAAGACTTCTTTAAAGAATCTGGATGTCGTGTACAATACGTCCTTTCGTTTTGAGACCAGCCTGCCTAAGTGGACTCCCATCTTCAAGTTATACCGTGAATCTAATTAAGTACCTCTTAGTTTTCGTCGAAGTTATTTAACCTCTTCCTTTTATATCCGGTGTACTCTTGCTGTTAATTTTGGTCAACCCTGCGCCAACTTTTTTCTGACGGATTTTACTGGCCTACAGACCATGCTCATATGCTGATAACTTCCTACTGGCTTTACTGGAGCATAAAGGATTATTGCGATATCATAGTTGACGAGTTGCCGTTTAAAACTAAAAACTTCCCTCCCATCACCATCAGTTAGTGTTTCAATCTGTACAGTACATGGATGATTTCCAAGACTTTAGTAACTTTTGTTTTATCGCTACGGATGCTTCGGAAAACGATTTTAAAATTTCTATCGCTGCTGTAAATATTACTGAAAATACATCCCGCGTTTACCTCATTCATCATTTGAACTCAACTTTTACTGCAGAAGTTTTAACCCTTAATCTAGCTATCCAGCGCTTTCTTATCCGGAACTACAACTACATTATTTTGTAGAATAGTAAATCTGCCCTTGAACTTCGAAACATATAAATTACAAATCCCCTGCTGTCATATTATACCTTTTCCAGACTTAGCGCAGGGTTCGTGGTACTGTGGGAAAGATTACTTTGATCTGGATCCCTGGACATGTTGGTATCTCTCCTAACGAGAATGCTGATAGTCTGGCAAGAAATGACCCTTACGCGGTCAGCACTTATAGCGGAGTGCCCCCTGAAGATTTAAAAAGTCATTTAAAGGATCAGCTTCATGCTAGCTTTCAGAGCTTGTGGGACAATTATAAATAAGCAGTTGATTCGCCGTATCATGGTCCGAATGTTTACAAACCGTAAAGGAGATGTTTTTATCGCTCGCTGTCAAAACGCAAACGGCTGTCATTGATAAAAGATTACATATCTTCAAATTAAATAATTCTCCCACTTGCTCTCTTTGTTCTGCGGAGGATGGGACGGAATTCCATTAAGTTACTTGTACCCAATATGGACAGTGCTCTCAATATGGACATCCCTAATATCTTTAAAAGTAACAATTTTGATCGAGAGATGGTGCTACATGTCCGTGAAGAAAAGCAGTTGAAAAGATAATTAAGCCTGGAAAGTGCAAAAAAGCGCGCTGTTCGCCATTTGGAAGGAAACTTGTTGTTTCGTGGTATGCTGATCGTAATTACAGGTAGGTTTAAATTCTTATTAGATATGGTAAAATTACTTTAAATATCGAGAAGTGGAGTGTTTTAGAAAGCTGATAAAACATATTTTCGATTGCTATTGCTTATATTGCTTAAAAATGTTTTCTTTGTTTATTTATTACAAGATTTAGTAAAACTATGCCCTATTCCCAATATGGACACCTTATGTCCACATTGGAAATTCAGCAAGTGAATCTTCAGATTCACAAACTTGTAAAATATCTGTTTAACGTAATCTGAACAATCCTCCAAGAAACCTCATTAAAGAAAAAAATCCTCCAAAAAAGAGCTTACAGAAAAATCAAATGAAGCCTCCCCTCAGCAGGGTATCTGTTGGCGAAATTGCAGGTACCAGCGGTATGACTCCCTCAACAAAGGAGAGCTGGTACTGCTTCTTATGCAGTATTGATGCTGTTGCAGACATGCGGCTATGCATCACATGTGGCAGATATGCCCATGAGGACTCTGTGGGATTTATCACCCATGATGAAGAAGTTTTTATTTGTCCATCCTGTGAGGACTGAGTAATAACAGATGTAAATTCTGCAGACAGATGTAATAAAGCTAAGCAAAACCAATTATATTATTTCAAAATATTTTGTAGTAACTGAGGTGTTTTGCATGGGTCTTCGAATAAACACAATCGAAAATGACCCCCCTCTTCTAAATTGCATGTTCTGAAGATATTTACTGCCCCCCCCCTTCCCCGCAATACTTTATGATATATTTCTTTTATCCCCTCTCCTCTATAATCCCTTGGAAGAGTGGCTCTTCCATACACTTTGTGTAGTAGGTCAGTCACTAATGTGGACATGCATGTCCATAATAAAGACAGGTGGTTCCTTATATGGACATTTGTAAATATTTTTTGTTTTATCATTAAAATTAAACCAGAATAATTACAAGGTCGCTAATTTTAATAATGATAGTCAACAGTCCAGGGATAGTGGTCATATATTTTTGGAGTCCTGAGACGTGTACGGGGTTGAAAAAAATCAATTTTCCTTAGGGTGTCCATATTGGGTACAGGTACTTTATGTGTTTAAGTGCCGTGCTTTTGGTGCTGAAAGGGCGATGTTACGGGATGCTATGGCCTCTGTTAATTCGTCTCTTTATGACTGGATTGACCTTTGGGACTGTGTTAATTCTAATCGTCAATGTTTTCGTTTGTCTATTAATATCTTCCTCGGAAGCGAGTGCTTTTAGTCACTTCTTTCTGTTTTTTTTTTACTTTTTTGATCTCTCGTTTAATGGCGGGTGTTGTCTTTTTGAATTGGCGCTGCTGGTCCGGATGAGTTGTATGGTTCTTTCGTCCTAGTATGGAACTGTTTTTTTATGTTTTGGGTGTGTTTGATTTGTGCTCTTTGGGGGTGTTTTTTCTCTCCCGTTTGTGTTTTCGGTTCGTGGTTTTATGTGTTTTCCGTCTCACTGTGTTTCTTTTTTTCGATCTGTTTTTTCATCCTGCTTCGTTGTATAGGGTCTATGTGATCATTTGAGGTCATGCCGGCTGGAGCTGCAGCACCTACCTCAAGGCTCTAATAATAATAATAATAATAATAATAATAATAATAATAATAATAGTAATAATAATAATAATAATAATAATGTTCACCGCGTCTTATGTGTACTTTTACTTAGCCAAAAGCAAAAAATCTTGTACATTAATTTTTGTAAAACCTTTTCATTTCAGACAATAAAAACAACCCACCACTGTATTTTATGCAGTACGCATTTCGATTACCTTAAAAAAAATATATACATTATACGGAATGCATCTAACGTGAGAGAATTATCTAAAGAGACCTTTTATATAACCATATCCTTTTCAGAAAAAGTTCGATTCTTTTCTTTCACCCTTTGCTCTGCAGTAAAAGCTTTAAAGGTATAAAAGCCATTCTTTTTACGTGCGTTTAAATCATTCTACTGAGGACTTTGCGAATGCGAAACATAAAAAAAGTTCTCTATTGAAGCAGAGTTACACGATTAGAACTTTTCAGAGGAAAGAAGTAGACCCGGATTTTTTTTTCAGTTTAGTTGATTTACATTCACTTTTGAGAATTAACCCAAATCTTTCAACAAGTATTACGGATTTTTTATGCTTATTTTCATCTTTTCCCCTTAAGTGTAGAATTAATCAAAATTTTTATTTAAAATCAAACAGTATTTGAATAATCTTTTTAGATGTTTGCCGCAGCTATTTCCAAAATTTATTTTTATTTTATTTATTATATCTTTATTTCTCTTTTATTAACACTTTCCAATAAAGTTGAAAAGTGTTTATGCATTCGGTTTGCCTGACGTCTGTCCGTCTGTCCATGCTCTAACTCCCGTAAATGTACTCGGATTTTCATGCAATTGATAAAGGTTATTTAGGGTCACCGGCGCATGTTTGGTATTGTATATGAAGTATGTAGGATTAATAGTTCATTTACAGGGTCACTCAAAAGTATTTCATTACATTATGTTATATGGGAAAAAATCGTTTGCAGAATATTTTAATGACATTACGCTATTTCAAATGAATCAAAACTAATATAAATTACTGAATTTCACAACGATCACGTTAGAATAGGGCATTCATAGCATTTTTTATTCATTTACAGGGACACACAAAAGAAAGCGGTTACAGTATTGTCTTTGACTAATAATTGCTAGAGAGTACGGTTTAAAATTCAGTATGCACTTTTAAATGTTGTTAATTTTTTGCAGTTATACATATAAATTCTATACCTCATATACACGGCTGTACAAAAGTATTCACGTACCTTTCTCCTTATTAGAGGAAATTGCCTAAGGGGAATTTTCAACTGAAGTATGCGTTAAGTGAACTAAATTTTAGCATGCATATAGTTAATAGATACAAATCTATATATCATATACAGGACTGCTGAAAAAATTCGGATAATTTTCCGATTGTAGATGGGAACAACTGAAATTGGGTTTTGAAATGTGTTATGCGTTTCCACACGGTTGAATTAGACGTAATATTTTAATTTTTTAAACGGTGCATTTTTGATACATTATTCTGAATGGATTGGAAAGTGTTCCATAATCTATGCTTGATGCATGATTTTTTCTTTTTTGTTTAATTTAAATTGGTTCATGTATGGTAAAGCTGAAATCTTGCATTCTTTCATTTAACTTGACATGGTTCATGTATGTAAAGATGGAATTTTGTAATTGATTTTTTCATCGAATTCCTGGTGTGCTAGAATTATAAAAAATTATGAACACAGGTGTAAATATGTCCTGCTTACGATTAATTGCTAATAAATTCTGTTCAATCATCCGAACATCGTTTATTTTGCTTCTCAAATAAACTTTTATTTTTATTTAAGTTGAGAAAATTTCTTTCAGTGGAACACCTTGTAATAGGAAAAGTATTAACATTTCAAGTAAACAGTTAATGACTCAAAATACTTTTGAGTTACATGATGTCAAAGAGATCAATGGATTAATAAGTTTTCATTTTTATTTGGCCAAAGTGTTGCTCAACAATATATATTAATCCTAATTTTGTTGTGCTATCTTGGTTTTTTTTACAGGTGTGCAAGTTCTAAAAACAACAGAATTAATTGCAACCTATTTTCGTAGTAATAGTGATATACGTATATAATGGCTATACCTAAGACTAAAGAAGCAAGAAAGTTGGCTTGTATACATAACCTATAGCTCAGAGATAATGACAAAAATTAAATCAAATATTATTTATAAAGAACTCGATGTGATAAAATTTATTTATACACATAGATATAAAAATAAGTAAGTAAGGAATAATAATATGGATCTTGGCGGTAATAAGGGTGCATGAAGCTTATTAGCAATGAAGAATTCTAGCAGAAAGCCCAGGTACTCTTTTACAAGGTTTTTAAATCTAGGGCGAGTGAGTTTAGCGATTTTGCTTGCGATCGGAATGTTCTAAATTCTAACATTTGTGCGTGAATGAGACATATTTTGCTATTTCTTTAAGTTTCGCAAAGTACTATCCAAAAATCTGGTTCTCACGGTTGTTTCTACAATTATGTGCTAATTAGGTAACTGTGGTTGCGTAGTAGCTATACATAGTGCGGTAGGATTTGGAACCTGTGGATCTGGAATGCATCTTGCTTCTCGGGTCTGTAAGCTCTCTCGTAAAATTCGAGCTATGTGTTAGTGGAGTTTCTGATTAACCAGTTTTGATAAAGTCTTCTGCTGTGAGTTTCGCCTATTTGTTAAGTTGAATTTTCTACTTGAATAGTATCATCGATATCCACGGGATATCATTTATAGGGACATAATATGCTAAGTGAGTATCTTAGGTTCCTGTAGAACGAATGGAGACATTATTTGGAGCTGAGTTAAGTGAGTTAATTTTACTAAGTTTCGGGAAAGTATTCCCTTCCTCACTGTATTTCATAAAAGTTGAGCTTAATTTTGATCGTCTGCATTTAAATCTATTTGCCCCACTGTTGATTCTCTGTTTACTGTTATAAATAAATTGTTGTGTTTTAGTAAAATCTATGTCATGGCTTCCTTTTAAGTGAATAACCCAGAAGGATATGTCACAGAGGGTATGTCATCCTGATGAAACTAGACAAACGGTCAGACTTGCTTCATAGTGAAGTAGACAGTGAGGTATTCTTGTTTCACCTCGTTTAAAGGTTTTGAAAGGTGAAGCATTTTGTTTCTTTTTTATATGTCTATTGTTGGAATCGTGTCTTTATATTTTGAATCTTCGAATATGTATCTCAGTCTGTAAAATTTCGTAATTATAGTTTAATTTTCTACAGTATTTGTGTGATAAAGAAATGTTGCTTTCAATATAGGCTCCCTTTGGTGAGATTAATATTCACCAGGTACCACCACTTTAACACCATATAGGAACAAAATCTATTTTACATTATTTTTTTGGTCTCTCTTCAGTAATTTTTATTTTTCAGATGCTAAGAACTACTATCGGATTTCTATTGAGAGTAGAAGGGTCCAAAGAAGCCGATGCTGCAGTATGCTCTGTGAAGGGACATAAAATATTATTTCCCAGTAGAACTGTGGATCATAGCACAATGGTTGAAATATAGTGTCAAACTGAGAGCTTTGGAACAAAGATAGATGTTACATTTGTGACTTCTGTCACGAAAGTTTTTACGGTCTCCCCCATTTTCAAAATGATCCTAAGATGCGTTAATTTTGCGTTTCGTGAGAGTTTCATAGAAATTTTGTTCTTATAAATGGTTTTTCTAATAACGTTTCCATGCTTAATATTGATGTGACAGTAAATTTGTTCATCTTCTATGGCTACATTCTCTGCATAGGTTTATATTAGATGTTTGTTTCCAACGAAGGTTTTCACTTTTCATGAAAAAGTCGTTATTGTGCTTACCCAAGTAGCATCAAACATGTAATAGCTTCAGACATTGTAAGAGATATTTTACTGAATATACACAAGATGAATGAAAAATTTTAATTTTGGATGTTATTGGCTGAAAAGAAAAAGGGGGTTTCATATTACGACTCCTTCCTTTAAAACCCATAATTAGAGTTATGAGGTCTGTGAGCCACCCTTTAATCTATTAGGTAAATATCGCGTAACCCCCGTACTTTAAAAGCAGATGACTTTCTTTCAGTACCTTCAAATGACCTTGAATGTTGTTCGTGATCACGTGCACAACATTGTTGTATATTTTCCTTTTTAGTTATAGCGCGCTAAAATTTCAGCGCGGTCTCCTAGACCTCTCACTCCGGTTGTGTGAGTGTTTTGGTATTCGAATAAAAAAATGTCTTGTTTTCCCGGTCCTAGTAAAAAGGCGCGATATGACGATCCTGACTTTGAAGAAAAATTACGGCAATGGATGAATGAATTAGACAGTGACATTGATGATTGTGACAAGAATTTGGGTGTTATAAACGGACGTAATAGTGATTCTGAAACTGAAATATAGATGATGATAACATTTTTGAATATACCTGAACAAAAAATCTCGAAACAACGCCTGAGTGTCCGAAAAACATGTTACTCTTGTACTGCAAAACTGAAAAGAAAAACACAATATTTTTTCAGACTATGCAAAAGTCCTATATGTCGCAAATGTTCCTACCAGGATTGTGAAGAATGTGAAAATGACTTTCAAAAACTTTATTTAAGTTCAGGTGTTCGATTTTTCTAAAATTATTTAATTACTAAACATTTTTTGCATTTATCATGTTCAATGTGCACTTAAGTTTGTTACCAAGTACTTTTTTTTATCGACTTTTTGAAAATATTTTTTAACCCTATATTTGAACGTGTATTATTTTTCACAGATTTTGTCATTTTTATGTACAAAAATCAAATTAAAAATATTTTGTCCTTTCCAAAAAGGCATAATTATTGAGTTACTATTTGTTTTAAGTACAGTAGATGCTCAATTTTACGAACCTCTTTTTTACGAATTCTTCGTTTATACGAACTGATATACTGGCTCCGAGCTCCGACCAGCATCCAATTGAACTACTGTTATTCCCATTTACGAACTTTCGATTTTATGAACATATTATATAAGTCTGCTCGAGTTGGTAAAATTGAGCGTCTACTGTATATGCCATGTTTTGGGAAGCAGGCGAATTTATTTAATGTATATAATAAGAAGCGGTCTGTCAGACCGCGAAACTCCGCGAGCGTTCCAATTATGGTTCAACTTCGGTTACTGGTTAACAAAAATCAAAACAAAAATCCATAGAAAATCACATTATTATTGTTTTTCTTTTTATTTAGGAGGGAATCTGAATCCCATGTACCCTCTGTTTCTTTTTTCCCTTTTTCCTACACTACTGGTGGTATACATCCAAGAAGGACATTTAAAGGGGATGTGATCCAAATTCTCGCTTTCGTGAAATGAAAAAAATTGGCCATACGTGTAGTCATTGTGTTTGTGTCGTGATAATTCGAACGTAAGACCATAGTCAATGTCCTCTTCATAATTGGTAATTGTTATAAAACTTAACTGATATATAATTACCACATATATAGATATCTTATATTTGTTTCCTCTTCTCAAAGAACGGGTTAAAAAAAACTTTTTTTAACCCGTTAGATATAGTTAAAAAAATATGGGAAGTACCGCAAAAGTATGCTAAATAACCTTGAACTGTCAACAAACTCAAGTATTTTGTTTACAGTTGTTGGATGTTGCAATTAAAAAAAAAAGGCAAAGACATAAATATACGCTTCATATCGATTTTATTTTAATGTTTATTTTCCATCTGTGTATGAAGTTTCAGGAAATGCAATCGTAAAGCTATTTTCCGCCAGCTGTTTCATAAATGCATGAGAAATGTAAGACTCGTAGAGAGTTTTAATACTTCTAAATATTTTTGCTGCATCACGTTAAGCGCACAGTAAACATTTCGTTATCCTACACATTTTGCTGGATAGGAGATAAACAAAAATATTTTTCATGTGTTTGCATGGAATATCTAAAATATTTAAGATTAGAAGGCGAAAATATTTTTCGCTGGGTGAAATAATATTTCTTGAATTTTTACTACGTTTGGTTCGTGTTCATATTATATTACAGTGTTAAAGTAAATATTGTTAACTATATATGTACAATATAAATAGATACAAAAATTGGATGATATGTAATTTGTTATGTTACAGGCGGTATCTCGGAGAACTATTAGACAAGTGCTGCACATTATTTAGATTTATACATATATTAATTATAGCAATAAAATATGATTTAAATATTTTATATACGTTACAAATATTTTCAATGTTACAACTGTATTATTGTAAAGTAGTTTTATCGTGAATATATTTTCTACATATTATACTGGGTGTTTCAGATAAACATAACCTTAGAAAAATTCAGTTTTTAAAAAAAGTACAAGAGGAAATAAAAAGAGAACAATTATATGTTATACATGAATGTTTAAAAATAAGGTTGTCAAAGGAGATTATGAAAATGTTCCCCCTAAATCAATATACAGGGTGCAATATGTTATCTATCGCCGACCTTTAATTTCTCAACCGTTGGTCGTAGACATATAGTTCCAATTACAAAAACGTTTCAAATGAGCTAAATATTCATGTTGTGGCATTATTTAAAGTAAAAAATCAATTTTATAAAAATTACGAAAACTAACTTTTTATACGGTCCCCCAGTCCCTATAGTTATATTTAGTAAAAATCTACGCATATCATAATAGATATAACACAAAAAGTTTGACATCTGTACTGCAAAAATTGACCCAGTTATTAAATTTCGAAGTTTGAGATTTTTGCACATGATTTTGTGTTTCATTAAGGGATCAGTTAAAAGATTAATTAAAATAATTCGAGATCAAAATCAGAGTGCAGTGTGCTTTTTACAGCGAAACCATCTTTAGCCGGTATCACCAAATCGGGGAATCACCAAAGGGTTATTTCATCTAAAATTTTGAGCTAACTTTTATGGGTCGAACAACATTCAAAAGTACCGACGATACCGGCTAAAAGTAGCTTCGCCATAAAAAGCATACAGACCCTGATTTTGATCTCGAATTACTTTAATTCATCTTTTAACTGATCCCTCAATGGAAGACAAAATCATGTGAAAAAATCTCAAACTTTGAAATTTAATAACTGTGTCAATTTTTGTAGTACAGATGTCAAACTTTTTGTGTTACATCTGTTATGATATGTGTAAATTTTTACTAAATATAACAATAGGGACTGGGGGACCGTATAAAAAGTTAGTTTTCGTAATTTTTATAAAAATGATTATTTACTTTAAATAATGCCACAACATGAATATTTTGCTCATTTGAAATGTTTTTGTAATTGGAACTATATGTCTAAGACCAACGGTTGAGAAATTAAAGGTCGGCGATAGATAACATATTGCACCCTGTATATAATAAATGTAAGCGTGGTTTGACCGTGTGAGCAGCTATAACACCGAAACCCAACCCTCAGTACCATAGGGATTATATGGTACGGTATTCCTTCCTTCCCCATCCATGAAGAAGGTTTTGGTTCGGAACTGCAGAGGCTGTGTTCGGCGATATGGGTGTCAAAAGAGGGCATCGCACCAATGAATTCCTTATGGAAAGTCGGTGAAGCAGCTGGGAATCGAGTGCCAAAACTGGCCAGAAACTTCTAGAATATTCCAGACAGAATGTGCCACAAGATTTTAGAATCTTCCAGAATGTCCTAGAAAGTTCCAGAATGCTCGAGATTGTTCTAGAATGTCCCAGAAGTTTCTGTTATTTAGTGTGACCTCTTTTAGTGGATTAATCTCTTGCTTTCGAAAAATTTCTGGTTTAGAGTAAAACAAATTTTGTAATTCTATTTTCGCATCTTGCACATCATTTGCTAAGCAAAAGAATTCTATAACAGTCGAAAACGATGGTAGTCCGAAGAAGTAAGATCTGAGGAATATACTGGATGTAACAAAAATTTTCAACCAAAATATCGAGTAGTATATTCCAAATGTTAAAATGAATATGAGGTCTAGGGCTCATCATATTGAAAGTTAACGGCTTTGTGAGGCAAGTGCTGGTCGGTTACGTTTTTGTCCAATTAGTGATAGTATGTTACAATTAATGCTTTGAATAGACGTCCACTGGGAATTTCACGTAGGAACAAGTTTCAAGGGATTATTTCTCTCATATCTTAGAATATATTAAAAAAATATATTGGGGTTGCAATCCTACTTTTGAGGTGGATGGAGCAAATTCTGCTACATGACACACTGTTCTCTGACATTTGCTATTATGATAGATTATTTTTACTCATTATTTGTTACAATTCACTTCAATAATGGTTCATTTCTGAAACGGGAATAAAAAGAAACGCAAATACTTCTCCCCTTTCGTTGCTTTCAGCGAACGGAAGCGGAGCTAACAGGTCCAGTTTTGTGATGAACTTTAATGCGTCATTCGTCGTTCAATTGTTATTCTGAGTACAGATAGCATTCCGCCTAATCCGTCTCTCATACTGCATTCTGCTAATCCAAAATTTTTCTTTGAAGATTTTTGGATTATCTATGTCAAACACTTTTAAAATAAAATAAGATGAAACGTTATTCTGCGATTGTTTATTATTGGTTAGTAAACTTAATTTTAAAAGTTTTTTTATGACAATGAACGCTTATTATCAAATAAAGTTAGAAATAGCTGTTATTTAAAGTATTTGTCCATCGTTAGCAACATTATTTTCCCATCTTTTCGGTAAAAAATGGATTCTTTGGAGAAAGAACGACTCGTCTTTTCTCCAAATCCATGAATCGAGCCTTTTTTCAATATCTTAAAAGGAGCTGAAGTTCTGGTCAGAAAGATCATTCTGCATGGATCGAAACAAGTGGTAATTCAAAAGAGCAAGGTCTAGGGGAATAAAACTTTCTGGAAGTGCACCCCATCTGAATATCTCTATCGTTACCTTCTCCGTTCTTGAGACATGCGACCAATCGTTAAAGTACTGGAAAATCGCTTTGTCGTTTCTTCTGATATATTCCGATTGTTTTGATTTCAATTCGTGGTTCAGCTGCAAGAGCTGTTATCGGCAACGACTCCAGTAATGCTTTTACTAGGTTTGATTAACTCTGAATAGACGACTCCCTTTTGAACACACCAAATACAGAGAATCACCTTCGAGCAATAGATTTTCGGCTTTGCTGTTCATGCAGATGTTTGGCCAAACTTGCACCATGATTTTCTGCACTTGAGATTATTATAATGTATCCAATTTTCATCTCCAGTGACGGCACGATGCAAAATAAACCTTTCCTTCTTTGCCGTTGAAGCAGCAATTCACATGTGCAAAAACGCCTTTTAATGTCTATTGGTTTCAATTCGTATGACTCCCAATTTCCTTGCTGTTAAACCACTCCCATCTACTTCAAACGTTCCGAGATGGTCGTTAATGGTTTGACACTGATCTGCGTCCAGCAAAGCAGCCAATACTGGTCTGCAAACGTTTTCGGTTTACCAGTGAGTTCCTTGTCGTCCAAAACAAAATCGCCCTCTTTGGGTCATCGAAATTAGTGGCTCACATGTTGAAATCGATGGCGCTTAATCCCTATAAGCTATAGTCAGCAACCGACGACATTCAGATGTCAATTTTAGGTAGATTTCATAAGAAATACTACCTATTGCAGTCGTGCCATGGCGAGACTTTTGAAAAATCCCTTCATAACTTTTCATTATATGACCCCAGGAACCCCAAACCACCCCCACCTAAAAAGTTTGTATATATATATATATATATATATATATATACTAGCAGCTTTCTCCCGCTACGCTGGTCGGTTTTTCTAAAGAAACCATGAATCAAATGAAATATATCTGTGAATTTGATCATGCGTTTTAAAGAAATATGGACATTTACCTGGAATGTCCAACTGAATTGCTGAAAACAATAGGAACGTCATTTCGCTATTATATCTTTTATTGAGTCATACAAAATTTAGGCTGTTAAGGACCAACTTCTTTAGTTGATCATTTAGTATAGGATTCGGTAAAGAACGATAGAACAATATGTAATATACTAAAAACATTCATGAAAAATTTTCAATGCAAGTCTCATCAGAATCCGTTAATTGGACTTATTGAAAACGCTAATCGTTCATAATAATTGGGTTCACTTGATTCTAGAACTTTCAGCCATAATTCTACAGTCAAGCAACCTGACGACTAAGCAACTGATATGTGTTTTATACTAAAACATTCACTGAAAAATTAACTAACCGATCAAGTTCCATCAAAATCCACTTAGCAGAATCTTTTAAACTGGAAAATGTACCAAAGTTTTCCCTAAAAATGATCTAGTTGTTTAAATAAAAATTATATTTTCCTCTTTAATTAAATGAAATTTTTTTTTAATTCGACAAATAATGTTTCGAGTTATAGCGACTTTAAATTACCCTACTTAAAAAAATAATAATCATTTAAATTTTTTTTTTAAACTTTGAGAAATTTCAGGATGTGATTTTGTTTGCAAATTATATGGTTAACCATCGCAAAAAAGAAAAAAGAATCAAAATTCTAACTCAATAAATATATTTTTTACATGTTTCCTGTATCTCTTAAAGTAACATTGTTTATTGAATTACACGCATTTCAATTTGTGTCTAATCTGTTATAACCTGACGAATTATTTAAACGGGCATATCTCTATGAGTTTTGCTGGTATGAAGATGGAATTTTTTGTGTTTAATTCAGGAATGGATAAGGAAAATTTTCCTAATTGGAAATTTTATTCTACGAGGACCCAAATAAAAATTTTGTCTTTGTTTTTTCTCAGCCCCCCCTCCCCCCTCCCCCCATAGAGTTGCAGCTTATCTCATCAAAATTTGCACCTTTTTTTACGAAACTTTGCAGTTGGAAGTATGTGTTTTAGAAGCATTTAAGGCATTTTCGAGGCATTATTGTTGTATTTAAGGAAATAGCCTATTGTTTCTATCTTTATGAATCACCCTGTATATGTGTATGTATGTATGTAGTAAATTTTATCCGCAAGATAAAAGTCGCAATTATGCATGGATCGTCTTCAAACTCACCAAAAACATTGAGCTGGCTAATATCTGGGCGCGGATTGCAAATGGGCAAAATCGGCCCAAGGGAGTGGAAATAGAGAGGGTTTTATGAAAACAGAAAATAAACCCCATAACTTTTTAATTATAATACTTATAATATCAGTTTAAAGTTATTATTACTTCTAGAAAAGGGACTTTGTGTATGATAGATCTTTCATAAAATTCAAAATGGGCTCAAGGGGCGAGAAAAATAGGATTTTAGGGAGAAAATTTTTTTTATAATTTCGTTAATTCTCAAGATATCAAATTCAATTAAATTTATTATAAATCTTCTTAATATTACCTACAACTTTTATACTGACAAGGTTTTGCTAGGACTAAATCTTACAGCAAATATAAATTAAGAATACATAGCGGTTGAAGAAAAAATTATCGTATTAACATGATTCTGATAAAACCAGCTATTACAGAAAAATGAAATTATAATCTCGTCAAAAGCGGCTAGATAAAATTGTTAAACTGAGTTTATTTCTAATCTTTATTTAGTTTTTGTTGGTGAAATTAGTACTTAACTTCGAAATCTAACCGCGCCTGTAGCCCGAGCAGGCAGGAATTTTTCCAAATGGAACGTTTCCCGCATATTGCGTTGCATTGGTACAAAAACTTGACATCTTCAACGCACAAAACACATCTAGTCCAGTCAAATTAGGTTCAAAAAGAGGCTAAAATGGAAAATTCTGGTGTAATTGATTTTAGTATCTTACTTTATATTTTCGGGGGTGCTGAATGCGAATCTGAAGTTGTCCAACAAAATTTATCTCGGCAAATATGAAAAACCATGAAAAACCACTAAAAATCGCAGTTTTTTCCGGTTTTCGGCTTATAACTTGTAATGTAGGTTTTTTACGTAAAAGGTGACCCTATATTAAAATACAGACGAGAAAATTACCTACAATTCACGTTCTTATCATTTTTTTGTACGACATATGGCTTCCGTAGAGGCTTGAAATATCGGCGAAAACCAGTAATTTTGGAAAATCGCAAAAAAGATATTCTTTTAACACTCTTTCCGTTCATAACACTAAAGTAAGCATTTCATTGTAAACATTTGCTAACGTATTCACTTATTATTAAGTTAGATATTATTATGATATAAGTATACAGTGTGCCCTCGAAAATCCGGCATTCAGAGATACGACAACTTAAAAAATTCGGCATCAAAGTCACCCCCCTCTTTTTTTTCACTTCCAACTTACGGGAAAAGTAAAAAAAGCAATTATTTAAGAATTAAAATCCGAGATAAAAACGATGCATTAGCGGACAGCGAGATCGCTAACTCTGTGCTAAATAGAATCCTCGATAACACTGGTAGCAGCTCAGAGGAACGAGGACGAGGACCTGACAGAAGATAAGGTCTCACCGAAAAAATGCATAAATTTGACCGTAAAATTAATGTCATCTTGAAAGAAACAATTCCAAAATCGATATTCGTCACTTGTATAAAATCCAAGATAGAAGGTAGTTACTTGACAGACATTGATACTTGAGAAATTACATGAGAAGAAATGACTACACTACTTAACACATTTTTTTTTTTTTTTAACATAGAAAATATCAACTAAAGTAAGTTTTTTAAACATTCGATTTTCTCTTTTTCTTACGTCAGTATCATTTGGGTATGTATTAAATTACGAATAAATGTCGCTATCAAGAAAATCGTAAGTACTTTTGATATTTTTTCCGAAATCTGTAATTTTTAAAAATACGGCTTAGTCTCGGTCCCGATAATTCCAGATTTTCGAGGATATACTGTGTATTAATAGGTATATATTTTCTCCGAATTCTCAGTTGTTTGAGTGAAAAACAGGCACGAGATGATGCGGATACATTTATTCTCACCACAGTAAGGGACTTTGCACGACAATATAACTCTGTAGAAGTAGTTATCGTGGGTGAAGACGTCGATTTGCTAGTTATCATGATTTGTCGCTGTAGGGATATACATTCAAATGTATATTTTCTAAAGTCAGGCAAAGGGACAGTTTTACCACTCACTTTTTGACCAAACTTGACCAATATATTTCTAACAACATATTATTTTTGCATGCCATGGGAGGCTGTGATACTTCGCCCTTGTTTAAAGTAGGAAAGATGTGGTTTCTTCAGACTCTCAAGAAAAAACATGCATTAACTAATACCATTGAGATTTTTAAAGCTCTTCTGGGAGATGCTGATACAGTTACTGATGTTGGCAATCGCTTTTTCGGTTTTATTGTATGCATTTTGTGACAAGAAAGCCACGTCATTAAATAAATTGAGGTATTTATGTTACCTTAGGTCTGCATACGAGACATCAATCCATTTGGCGTCATAACCTCCTACTGAGTCGGCAGCTCAGCAACATTCCTTGAGGGTGTGTTTTCAAGTTCAACAATGGCTTGGGGATGAAAAAGGTCCTGAGCAATGGGGTTGGAAGAATACGGAAGATGGTCTGGAGCCAGTAACCAAGCTACAGCCACCAGGATCTCAAGCCGTTATGGAACTTATTGAAGTGAAAACTTCTTTATGCGCGTTGAGCTTTTTTGAGATGGAGGAAAACCACTGATTTGGAGACACTGTTACGTAACCGACATGCTAGCATTTTAGCACATAGATACTAGTGCGCCAAACGGTGAATGACAGGAACTTTCCTTCTTCAGCTCAATCCGCAAAAGAAGAACGAAGCTAAAACTCACTTTTTCTCTCGGCGTTCACACAGGAACACACACAAAATTTATTTCATTTAATTGTAAAAGTTTACGTGCGCATATTCAAGATCTAGCAATAGATTCTATCGTTAAATAAACGAATGTGTTAATTTTAACAGAAACTCACATGGGTAACGAAGATATAATTGACATTCCTAATTTCAACTTTGTTGCAAGTTTCAAAAGACACGATCACCCAGCAGCAGGCTATTTATAAAAGGTTGTCTGATGTAACGGGCATATTTTGCACAAATCATATGGATGTGCATGCGAGGTACACCAGTATGTTTAGTACTAATGCTTCTGATATCGGTGATATATGTGTTTGTCGTTGCCACTCTGAAAATGGACAGCTAATTGTAATGGTTGCCGTTTATATTTCACCGGATAAATCTTTAAATGCAATACGAGAATTTTTGTACGAAAATTTGTTTATTTATTCTAAAGATGCTTCTGCATTACTTCAAGATAAAATTGGTAAGATATTTGAAGATTTGCCAATGATTTTGAGTGGGGATTTCAACATCAATTTTGCAGATGATAAAAATCTACCACTAATTGAATTTGTACATAGTGAATTCCATTTAACGATGACCAATGATCGCAATCTTAGCACAACGATATATAAAATTACAACTGATGCAGTCTTTATAAGATATTTAAGTAGATTCGAATCACAATTGTTTGTTTCCTATTTTAGTTACCATAAACCTATCGTATCAGTTCTGGAATATAATGATGATGATAATGATGATGATGGAAGAGTTGTTTAAATTGTGGATGAAAATTCATAAGTTTCATTGATATTCATTTCAAAGAATACCAATTAATTAACTTTCATATTTCATGTTTTTGTAAATTTACGTTTTAAGCAATAGATTGTAATTTTTGTATGTAAAATTATATGCATTATTTTTCATGTACAATGGCGCATTAAATGAAAATTGTAATATAATTTTGGTAGTAATAGTTTATAATAATGAATAAAAAAACACTACATTTAAAAGTATTTCCTGCACAATATAACATTTCCTGACGATTAAAAAAACACACACGTAATTGTTGAAGTTTTCACTTCTATTGGCACTCCCGGAGTGCCACTGTTTTTTTTTTTTTTTTTTTTGCAAACGCAAGAAGACCTGCCAGAAAAACTGTGGATAAAAGAGCAGGCCTCAAGTGATCAAATGTGTGTCAGAAAATATTATTCTTACTGAAATTGGAGAAGACGAGGTAGATACGGAATTCTCTGAAGTACTTGGAGGTAACTATGCATAAATAATTCCATTTCACCTTTATTTTTTCTGTAACTTTTTTATTTTTGTAATCAAAATATGTATCTTAATACAGTGTGTATAACTATCCAATTTTAAAACAATTAGAACTAAATCATAAATTATTTTTTTAAACGGTGGTTCGTAATATAATAGGCTAATATATTTCCTAAATTGAAGTCCAAAGGTAACCTATTCAAGACTTGAGTTGTAAAAGAGGGCTAACAAAAAAAAAGATGTAAAAATCATGTTATGATAAAATGTTGCATGAATCATTACTTACTTAATTAATTACAATTAATTCCACCGTTTTCAAAAATACTATGTGCATCAAGGCTGCTCAGGAGCCAAAGTTTCGACCCTTGGGTGTTTGCAGCCTTCGCCTACTGCTGAGGCAGCAATCTTCTCCCTCGGGACGAAAACGGCTCCTTCGCGCCCAGTTGCGTAAATAAATATTATAATTAATTAATTTTTTTTTTAGGTGTAGAAGAATTGGAAGGCATGCTTGCAATTATGCAACCTTTGACCTAGAAGGTTCGGTTTGACTGATGAGTGTCATTTCAGGTCAATAATCATTTAATAATAAGTGTTGTATAAAAAAAATATTTACCAACCTATTTCGTTATACTGTATAACATTAAACACTAACCGATCATTAATCACTTTTTATCTTTTTGTTGCATCTATATAACTTATAACGTTTTACATATCTGTACAGACGTCTAATTATGCATTTTGTATGTTTTAATAAAGAGGCAGCTGACTACTTCGTGCATTCGTCATTGTTTTTTTTCATAACTATTCAAGGACCGAAAAAAATACTTACACATAAATTGTAGAGAATTGCATCGATTTCGGAAATACAGTCTTGTTTCTTTGAAGATGACGTTAATTTTCCGGTCAAACTTTTACATTTTTTCGGTGAAACATTATCTTCTGCTAGGTCGTCGTTTCTCTGAGCTGTTACCAGTGTTATCGAGGGTTCTATTTAGCACGGCGTTAGCGATCTCGCTATCCGCTAATGCATCGTTTCTTATGTCGGTTTTTAATTTGTAAATAACTGCCATTTATACTTTTCCCGTAAGTTGGAAGTGAAAAAAAAAGGGAGGCAACAAATGACTTTGATGCCGGATTTTTTAAGTTGCCGGATCTTTGAATAGCGGATTTTCGAAATCACACTGTATAGCTATATCATAATAATAAGTGAATACGTTAGCAAATCTTTACAGTGAAATGCTTACCTTTAATTTTATGAACGGAAAGGGTGGCAAAAGAATATCTTTTTTGCGCTTTTCCAAAATTACTGCTTTTTGTCGATTTTTCAACGCCTCTACGCAAGTCATATGTCGTACAAAAAAATTATAAGAACATTAATTGTAGGTAATTTTCTTGTCTGTATTTTAATATCGGGTCACCTTTTGCGTAAAAAGTCTACTTTGCAAGTTTTAAGCCAAAAACCGAAAAAATCTGCAATTTTTAGTGGTTTTTTCATATTTGCCGAGAGAAATTTCGTTGGACAACTTCAGATTCGTGTTCAGCACCCCCGAAAACATAAAATAAGAGACTAAAAACAATTACACCAGAATTTTCCGCTTCGAACTCTAATTTGGCTGGACTAATCAGTTTTTTACACTTCGACTAAATAAAATATACTGATTCTTAAAGCCTAAAGACATTCATATTCCGTTGGCCATCATAACGCCTGAAACCTGATCGTGCTACTTATGCCATCTAGTGTCAATCTTTTAAAATTAAGTTTCGTACCCATAAATAACACAGATCTAATTATGGTCCTAAACTACTACCTTATGGCGTTGTTTACCATGTCTTTTCATATGTATACTAGGCAGAACGGAAATTAGATTTTTTAATATTTCATGATAATTCTTTTATTGTATTCGCATCACATTTATTGTTATAATCTATGCTAGCGATATTTTCCCTACAGTTTTTTTTGTACTTTGCCACAATTTCGTAATATGCCAATATTTCAGTGCCATACTGTACGATAACATTTCTACGACACTATGAAAGCGCTACAAATGCAATTTCCTTATGAATAGGTGCTAAGTGAATGGCTTTGAAAATGAACATTAAAAAAATTCTGAAACGAAGTGCCAGATTTAAAAAAATAAATTGACTGTTACGGTATTAAAAATATTGTTTTTCTTAAAAATAAAGCTATACATATAGATTTTTTCTTTAACATGGAAGCCAGTTAGAAGAGTTTTAAACATTGAGAAAGTGTTACATAATTCAAATATTCCTTTAACAGATATTAAGGTAAGTGGGCTTCGCTTGTTTTGTTATTTATTACTATGATATTTGTAGAACTCATTTAGATTCGATTATTTTAAAAGAGTGAAAACATTTAAGATAAAACTAAAATTTAGCTCATTAACACTCTGCAAAACATTGATAATATATGTCTTCTCAATTGTAAATTTGTTATAATTTACACAGAGTAACGTGTAAAGAAAAGAACGTGTTGCAATCTTCATAATTTTATATGCGAAAAAAAAGTGCGGTTTTTTTAACACATTGTATGCGGGCAATTTTTCGAAAATGAACACTAAATTTACGTTCACAAATGCCAATGTAAATTAAAACCTGCTCATAATGAATAAGAAGCAAGCATTCTTGGATTACACCTTCTTTTTTCGTTCGTGCAAAATTTCCGGTACCAGTAGTAATTTCTGTCCTCAACCCACAAAAACGTATTTTTACGTGTCCCGCATACAATGTGTTAAAATAAATTTCTATAATCTGTTGGATTACACATGACTTTTTTTTTTTACCTTAGTGTAAGGAAATTGCAAAAATTACACAGCTAATTGTTAAAAAAATATATATATATAAAGCTAATTACTTGAATGTAAAATTTTAGAAGCAGTGTACTATATACAACATATATGACATCACAAAGCAATGCATCCCTAAGAAAACTTGCTATTAAGAACAAACGTAATACAAGTAAGATTATTATGTTGATAGACAGATCTTAATTTAATAGTTTTAAACATACGTACTATCAAAAACGATTATTTTAAGTATGCAACGCCGTGCATCTTTCAAACGTTTCAAAATCTGAAATTTCTAAAAAAATAAATAACTATTTTTACTAGAATAGCAATAAGTATAATCAGGACTATCTCAATACATCAAGATGACCTTGATATAATGTAGGAGGAAAAATAATTAATTTCACCAAATAATTGGCTATATACGTACGTGTTTGTGTCTGTGTCATCAGTCAAAATCCCGCAGGATTTCGAATTTATAACAACGAACAAACACTTTTTGATGGAAAAACTTTTTCATTACATGGTTAACCATTTTCCCTACGATCGATATTTTTACAACTAAGCAATCTTCTAACACAAAAATTTTACATATGGCTTAAACATTAAAGTACTATACTTGCAAACACACCTACATAGGAAAGTCATTATAGAAATGAGATGAGGGGCTAAAACTAGTAAAACTTCCTTCTAAACCATTAAAAGTTCCTTGCATTATTTACAGTTAAAATGCAGTCTAATTTCAAAGATTAAAGTTAGTAGAATCAATTTAATTTTCATCTATCGGGAAAGTAAAATAAACAAAGACGTTACTGATAAAATATATTTTATCAAATAAAACTTTGAATGTGTTTTTAAGCTTGTTAATACGTAAATTAAATTTCTTCAACTGCTTCTTAATAAAAAAAATAATTAATTCTTCATCTAAAAAGAAATCAACTTGCTTAATAAATTAAATGTTTGTACACATTGTAAATTATTATCTTTTAATTTTTCTTTTGCAATATGTGTTTTTTAAAAGCTATAATACACTGAAAAAAAAATAAAGGCAAATGTTTCTTAACACTTATCGGGCGCTAGTTTTTTTATGCATGATTCTATTTTTATATTTTATTTGCACCACTATATTTTAAAAATAAATTTTGTAGTACATTTCTCTTGCACATCTTGTCAAAGTACAAGTAAAAGTGTTTCTTAAAAAGAAAGTGTCGCCAACCGAATAAAATTTGTGTATGAGATGCTGGTCCCGATGTCACGTGGGAAGTGACATAGGACCGATAAGGGTTAATATAGGAAAATATAATATAAAAACGAACGAAAACCTCAGAAGCTAACATATTTAAGACGTTTAAAGAAGCATTTATATATAAGGTTACGTGGGCCAACTGGGCCAACTGATTTTACAATGCGACTCTGGACATTCTCGCAATTCAGCTTCCAAAAGCTAATGTTCATTTGAATTAAAGTTTGAAGCTTTGTAAACGTGTTCAATTAGGATCACTCTATCGGTCAGAAATTTTCAAAATTACATATTGATGTCAAAAAAAAAAAAAAAAAAAAAAAAAAAAAAAAAGAAGTATGCATTTCATCTTTCTTTCTTCATCGGTCCAGTTGCCCCATAAAAAGGGGGCAAACGGACCAGGTAGGTTTATGTTCCAAACGCTGTTTTTTTAAATATGGGGTAACAACTCCTATTTTAAAAAGTGTAAATAACTTTAAAAAATGTAAACCAGTCAGATCAGGTAAATTATATATCAACTAAAGAGCGTTGTAATAGAAACCTTTGCTGTCAAGGGGTCTTAAAAAAGCACCAAATGTGAAATTAGTAGATTTATTTATAAAAAAAAAAAAAAAATTAAGAATGAAGTAAGTACACCTGTAGTTTATCATAGGTGATAAATATAAAAGTTACATGGGTATTTTGGGAAAAAAAGAGATAAATTTATGAACAAACGGGTACGTAAGTACTTAAGTATCTCAATCTCTTTTTTATTTACCTCAATGAAAGTTCGTTAACTCCAATACATCTGTGGAGAAAATAACCATGTTTTTATATCGAACAGAACTATTATTTATTGGTTTCGATAATTTTCTAATAAAATCACTTCGTCTTATGTATCCTCTTCATCTGTATCGTAAAAGTTTGAGGTTTGGCTACCAGTTTTAAGAAATTTGATTTGTTATCAGTCAACATTCTTATTTTAAATTTTATTATGTAATTTTAATAAGATATTATGTAATTTTCTTTCTTGCAAGCAAAAAACAATGTAGAAATTATTTTCCCATAGTAAGAGAAACTCCAAAAGAATATTTATAACTGTTGGGGCAACTGAATCCCAAATGGTCCAGTTACCCCAGATACATGTGCCAGTTACCCCATTCTTGAAAAATTTATGGGACAATTGGAACACCGGTCTTGCATTTGAAACTTGAAGTAAATATGTGCTGGACAGATAATTACACCTGTTTGTTTTTTTTATTAAATATATTCAAAATTGTTAATTGGTCCAAACCATCCAAGCAACCTCATAGCAAATTGGTATATAGTTTTATATACCTTAGATTAAATAATATAAGTGATCGTATTTACCTACATTCTAGTAGAAGAGCAACGCGAAGCATTAATAAAATTAAATTATAATTCGCGTCAAAAAGTAATTATTAAATTTGAATAATTACGAATAAAATTAAGAGTTTGCGTTGTGAATTATTTAGACGAACTCTTCCACTTATGAATTAAACTAAAGTTTAAGCTGTAAAAAAAAAAGAATTGACACACTTTAAATATTATTAATTAAATAATTACAGAAACTTTTTAAAACTTGATTAAATAATTTATTTACATTGAACAAATCTATTTACAGAAAAACATAATATTAATTCAAAAAATAGAAAGCAACACTTTTGTTTGCTTCTCATTATTTTAAGTATGTTTAATCTTTTTTTTAAAAAAAAGACAATATTTTCACGTACTCTAATTATTATAATTGTTTCTTTTTGCTAAAAGAAATACTCTCTTTCATTTTTAAAATTACCTTAATCTTATTTAATTATTGGTTTGGTCGGATCTCAGATAACTCTCTACCATAAAATATCAGAAAAGTATTTTTTTAGATTTTTCATATGAACTTATGTGGTAAAAGAAAATGTGTAAAATAGTACCTTCTTTTAATATACGGGATGGTGGCCTTTATTTGTCAAATTCCGAGTAGTTGCGTTGCTTAGGATCATGGCAATGTGTCATCAGGAACGCATCCTCAATTTGGCTTGTTTAGGATCACTCCGATCTGTACATCAGGAAGACATCCCCAATTTGGCTTGTGTAGGCTCACTCCGATAGGTACCTCAGGAAGACAACCTCAATTAGGCTTGATTAGGCTGGATTAGGCTCGCTCCGCTAGGTCCATCTCGCCTGGGCTTTACTAGGGCTTGCGGGACTCATTGCACGGGCTTTCAGGAGAGCTCTTGCATCCTCTACATCTTTTTTCAGACTATCTTTTTTTAAAACTTATTCTTCTTGCACACCAGTTCCTGCAGTGGGTGGAGCTA
This sequence comes from Maratus speciosus, assembly GCA_963932465.1. Lineage (NCBI taxonomy): Eukaryota > Metazoa > Arthropoda > Arachnida > Araneae > Salticidae > Maratus > Maratus speciosus. The sequence continues at coordinate 246,388,217 of OZ010788.1, read as the reverse complement.
TTTTTGTCTAGTCCACTGTTATTGGATGTGAGAAGATTTTTTATTATACTTCGATAGGCCTATTAGCTAGCAGTCTGCAAATGGCCCCTAACATATACTTTAATATTATTATCTGCCTTAAAGTTTGGGTGGTCTGAAAAGTCATAAATTTATCCCAACACTTTTATTGAGGCCATAAATTGATTCCAATGTTTTTATGATTTTACGACTTCTAATTATACACCACGTTCCATTGGCTTGTCATAAGACGACACCATGGCGTCTGCGTATTGTTGTTGTCTGAGATCCGAACTCCATTCAATATTATACATTCATTTTACAATACAACAATTTTTAAAAATATATATTTACTATTTAAAATCAACTTAATAATTTTTGTATGAACTTACACTCTTATTTTACTTAAATATATAAACATTATAATTTTACACTCATAATTATATTTTATAAAAAATATTTATACAAACAGAAATAACAAATTACGCAATTTTACTTTGATTTAACCAACATGGTGCGGGAACATATCATAGTTATATGTTGCCCAGCATCTCTCCCGGTATCGGAAGAAAAAAAAAATAAAAACTGATTGCTGGTTTTATTTTTTTTTTTAAAGCTTGAAGGAATGTACGTGTCCATATGACTGTGTATCTACACAGTTTTTGATCGAAGACTGTAAAGTTCAATTATGAATGGTTCTGGTATATTTTATAAGAAGTTCTTCTATTGTTTCATAACAGAAAGTTCAACACATGATAGCATAGTTGTCTGTTGACATTCACCTTTATAGAAGACCTCTGTACTGACAATCAGACGTCTTTCTCGAAGCCTTTTTTCTTTACCACACACATGTTTACTAATTTTGTAACTTTACAGTTTAAGTGCCCAAAATACATTCAAAGCTATAATTTTGTCTGAAATTAATATGCCGAAATAAACCTCATTATAAGAAAAATAATGGCATACGCATTTGACATATTATTTCATCACATACAACCTTATGACACAGTGTTTTATCTAAAACACATTTTATACTGAATAAAAGTAAATACAATGCTTGTAATATGACATGTTATATTTTCACATAATTAATCTGATGTATTCAAATTATAATCAGAAAAAATATTGTATACAAACTTGTTACATTATTTTATTCATTTGTTACTTCAAACATGTATGATCTGTCAAAATGTACAAGCTAATTCATCTCCTTTAATATATCATTACGCAATGCTTTCCAACTTTACCCGATACGAGAGAAAAAAAAAGAAGAAGCAGGAGAGAATAAAACCAGTTTTTTGACCGTCGCCGATCCTCCCGAAAAGTGGGGGGTGGTCAAGCTACTAATCGCTTTCTGTGAGGTGATTTGTGCTGTGACAAAATTTTACGACTTCAAAAAGTTATTTAAAACCATTTCATGCTTGTAATTACCGTATTAATTAGTATAATTTCTTGATATACTTTCTTCTTAACTCACTGTGCATGCCTGTATGTAATTTTAAACATAATCTATGCATAAACAGTGTATGTATTTGTATCGTATCTAATGTAAACCTTCTGCCTTTTTTTTTTATTTTGCAGGGGAAAAATGGCGATTCTAGCATGTGCATTCTCCTGCCTCATACTGTAACTGAAGCGAGGGTGGCTTTTTATGCATCCAGGTTTAAATCTAACCCAAATTGCCTTTCAGGATTAAAAAAAAAATGCATATAATTTTCTTTAACTGATTACATTGTATATTTTTAGACCTTTCTAACAAACACAAATTTTGATTCATGATATTGTTTACTATTAAAATGTAAACAACACGGAAAAATGACTTCTACGGCCTCTCAAAAATGCAAAATATGCATTACGCTGACCTTAAAAATGCACCTTCATTTAATACTATTAAATAGTGTTGTCAGAAAATGCCATTGACGAAGAAGAGAACAATTTTTTTGTCTTAAATTATTATTTATTTAGCCAACAATTCTATCTTAAAAGATTGTTGAATTTTCATATTTATTTATTTTTTTACTGAATGAAATAAAAATTTATTTATTCAAAATTTTATTTATCATTAACATTCCGTATGTGAATTCTACTATCTAAAATTTAATGATATGTTTAAAAAGTAAAAGATACTAGATTATTATTATTAATCAACATTAATAATTATTATTTAATTATAAAAAAAAAATGTACTTAATACACTTGTATAATTTAAAAAAAAAAACAAAAGTAAATGATAATTACTACGTAAAATCGTATGCAGCCCTCTATGAGTACCCGGCCGGACCAAAGAACTTCTGCCAGCAGAAAAAATCTTTGTATACTCACAAACAACCACATCCAATTTTTTTTATAGATCAAGTTTTTAAAATAATTACTGTACGTACTATAAAAAAAATTAAGTAAATAAATTTATTAAGCCATACTACATATTTTAATAAAATTAAGGCCAATATATATAAATATATTTATTTATTTATTTTGTTTTCTTATGTTAAATTGGCCAAATTATATATAAAAAAAAAAATTTTATGAACTCACACACTCAAATTTATCAATACTATGTATATTTATATGTGTTAAATTTAGAATTGCATTTAATTCTAAGGGAAAGTAAAGAGAAAAAAAAAATGCTTAAATTCTAAACTAACATAAATTTATAAAATATTTCATTTAAAAAAAAAAAATCTAATATCTAGCTGATTTTAGCAAGATGTCATTTAATATTTATATTAAATAATTTTGCTAATACATTTTATTAATTGTTAAATTCGCATATTTTTATATATACAATACAAATATAATAGTCTTACATAAAATTTTACACTACAACAATGTTATTAATTAATTTAACTTGAATTTAAGCCTACTTTAATTCTAATTGAATACCGTTAATAAAAGTAAATTAGCTTATCAAGTTAAATATAATATAAACTATGTTTGTCTAATGTTAATTTTGATGAAAATTCCATAAATTTTAACTGTAAATGCTAATTGCTATACCTTTTGTTATTTATTTTGAAAACAACACGAACTTATATTTTTATTTATTATTTTTTCTTATTAAATCTAGGAAGTAAACACTGAGCTAGACACTCCATAAATGTGTAAAACCTAAAAATCAAAAATTTTCCTCAAGAAAACTCAAAATGCTGCTTTTTTACAATATAATATTACTAATTTTATTGTTTCTGAGCATAACATCTAGTAATTATACCATACTTAATTTTTTCTTCGATTCCTTTTTCAGCCAAGAATCCTGAAATTTATGCCTAGGTGGACCATATATTGATGTATCTGTGAATTGATAAATTTTCTACAAAAATTTTGTTGGTGTTGGTGCATACCCAGCCGTAGGCCAAAATTGTACCCTATACAGAAAGCCTTTGGTGAGAAAATTTTAATTTTACTTCAATTATTTATTTGTGTATTTTTACTATTATTTTTGTGTGCAATCATGTTGAAATAACTTGCCTTGTCCATTGTTATACATATATGTGTTTTTTTTAAAAACCAATGTGCTACACCAAAATCCTTTTTTTTAAATTTTTTTATAACACTTTTGTTCATAAAACTTATCCCTGCTGTCTAAATTCTAGACTTTAGCATATAAGTTGTACTTGAACTACCGGAATAAATCTTAGCACTATTTGTATATTTTATTATATTTAGGCTTATAGCTGACCGCTATCCTAATATAGAGTGCACTAATAATTTATTCCTTGTCAACCATATATTTATATAAAAAAAATATATATATGAGTATGCTATAAAGCTGTTCTAACTACCCTGAACCTATAGCTTACACCTACTCATTTTAAAGAGTAATTCTGAAATTTTGTCATCTAAATTGTAAGGCTATTAGCAAAGGCTACCCTTATAGAAGACAGAAAAAATTCTCTTTTTTTTTTTTTTTTTTTTTTTTTGAAAATTACTCCAACATTATTTACTATGAAATTAATTAAGTTTTAATGTTATTTGGCTTTGTTAAGATTTTATATTTTCTAATTCATATTCGAAAAGAAAAAAAAAATATATAACTTTTGCCTGGAGCGAAATATTTCACTGCTCCATTGAAGTTTCGTGAAGCACATTACATAATTTTATAAGTATGTTATCGGGTGCGCCCTGCACATTTGCTCAATATTGTAACCCTGAGACAAATTGGCGTTCCCATGTTCCTATCCTTTCTTATTATTATTTTGAATTTTAAAAAGGCAAGTTATTAATTCTGTTTCAAATTTTTTTTTTTTTTTTTTTTTTATCTAAAAAAGAAAAATTTATTTTTAAATTTTGAAAATTTTTTTTAAATTTTGAAATTCGATTAATTATGCATTTTGATTTATTTTTAATACCAATTCATATACCATGGATACTCTTGGGGAGGGGGGAAAGGGTAATGATCTTGTATAACATCCCCGTATAACTTTGTATATGGTGTATAACCATATAACGACATATTTTGATCATAATGATCTGTTTGATACTGTAAATATGGGTCTATATTCTCAGAATATGTATTATTTTTTTTATAATGCGTTTTAGTAAGTTTGTGACCCTTTTGACTCGTATTTTTGTTCAATTTTAACCAACAATTTTCAGTTAAGTGCGATTTTCTTTTACAAATGTCACATTTATTTTTGTAATTTTTATCACCCTTAATTTTTTTCTGAGACCCTTGTAAATTCGTAATTTCCGCCTCTATATGACCTGTTGCGTATTTCGGAGCGTACAGCTGATCCATATGTCGTTTGATCGGCTCTATTGATTTATCTGGAACATATTGTAATAAATAATTAAAGTTTCTAAACTTTTTAGTAACTTCGTAGGGTCCTTGAAATTTTGGCTCTAATGCGCCTGGTTTTCCAATACATTTTAGATATACTGTTTGACCCAAATTTAAATCCTTTACTTTTTCGTATGCCTCTTCATCTATATATTCTTGCATTATTTTCTCTTGGTTTGCAAGGGATTGAATTTTGATTTCCTTCATATGCTGTATTCTGCTTTTAACATAAGAGTGGGTATATATTTCCTCAGAAGGAATATGGGCTGTGAAGGGATTTTTTATTTCCCTTGCGAAAAATAGCAGTGAGGGACTATATCCCGTAGCGCGGTGTTTCGAGGAATTATACGCTAGTTTAAAAAAATCCAGTCTTATGTCCCATTCCGTAGTGCGTTTCGACATAGCTACAATTGATGTTTTTAATATTTTATTGGTAACTTCACAAAGTCCATTTCCTTGCGCACGGTATACACTCACAAATTTCCTTTGTATGTTTAAAGATTCCAAATATTCTTTCATAATTTCGCTACGTAAATATTTTGCATTATCAAAGATAATTTCTTTACACATCCCATAATTTGCAAAATATTTATTTAGTACATTTAATATAGTCTGTGACTCTACGTTTCGTAGGGGAACAGCTTCCAGGAATCTCGATGTCGAATCAATTATAATTAAAATGTATCTGTTTTTCCTTAACGTGAGGTTTAAAGGTCCAATGACGTCAACATGCAGGACTGTACCGACTTCGTGATCTTTCACCATTTTTTTAACAGGGACTTTTATTGTTGTGTGTTGTTTAGATGTGAGGCACTGCACACAATTTGCACAATACTGTTTAATGTCTTTGTACATTCCGTGCCAAAAAAGCCTTGTTTTCACATTATCATAAGTTTTTTGAAATCCGAAATGCGCTTTATGAGCTTCTTCTATGGCTGCAATTTTTAATGAATCCGGGGTAATTAAAAGCTCCTTTTTATCTGAACCAGGTTTCAAAATTAATAATTTATTTTGATTTAAAGCAAATCTCTTCGTGCTTCTATTATTTTTGTCTTTTTCGATTTTATTTATTATAATTTTTAATTTTTCGTCTGCATATTGCTCCGATTTAATATTTTCGTCTGTAAGTGCTATGTTACTTGCAAACAAATTATTTTGGAGTTCTCTGTCTGTTGTAAGATTATCTAAATTCCTGCTCAAATAGTCTGCTGGATTGTTAATTCCTTCGACGAATTCGAAGTCGAAATTAAAGTCTTGTAAATCTGCTACCCATCTGTTTATAATTTCCGATTTATCTTGTAAATGTAAATGCTGAGTTAGTGCTTTCGAATCAGTTAACACAGTAAATCTTCTACCTGAAAGCATGTATTTAAAATGCATAATTGCTTCATGCACTGCTAATAACTCAAATTTAATACTCGGATAATTTTTTTCCGGTTCTCTAAGTTTTCTCCCGAAAAATTCAACAGGTAGCAAATGACCATCCTTTTCTTGAGCTAGAACACCTGAAATTGCAACTTTGCTCCCATCCGTGAATAAGAAAAATTCCTTGTTAAAATCGGGGGGTCTGAGCGTTGGTTTTTGTACAATTTCTTCCTGAATTATCAGGAAAGCCTTTTCTGCTTCTGGACTCCTCTTAAATTTAACTTTATCTTTAGTCAGCTCAATTAAAGGGTTAACTTTGTCGGAATAGTTGGGTATTAGCGTCCGAAAATAATTCGCTAAGCCCAATAAAGATCTGACCCCCTTTTTCGATTTTGGTCTGACTAAATTTTTTACTTTTTCAATATTCTTTTGAGATGGAGAATATCCCATTTGATTCACCCTAAATCCTAGGAATTCTATTTCTGCTTTGCAAATTTGCATTTTTGAAGGTTCGATTGTCATGTTGTGATTTATTAATACCTGTAGAACTTCTTCTAAGGTTTTCGTCATCTCTGCTATTGTATTTGCAGATATCAACACATCATCAATGTAGTATGATACTTTGCTTTTGTCAAAATGTCCCAGAATTTTATCGATTACTTCTGCAAAAATTGCGCTAGAATTTCGTGTGCCAAAAGATAAACGAAGTGGCATATGTTTTCCAAATTCCGTAACAAATGCTAATTTTTTGCAATCTTCTGGTTTTAAATTTATTTGGAAAAAAGCACTATGTAAGTCTAGCACCGTATAGTATTTTTTACCGCTTATTTTTTGTAATAAGTCTTTTACGTCCGGCATCGGATAAGTATAAGGTTGTAAAATTTGGTTTAATAGTCTTAGGTCCGTTGCCATTCTAAACTTGGGTTCTGCATTCGGGTTATTACTCGGATTTTTCTTTCTAACGAAAATAACTGGAAAAGCATATTCGGAGTCAGTCTTCTCTATAATTTTAGCCTGTAACAGTTGTTCGATTTCCCTTTTCGCATACTGTCTTACTGCCTGAGGCAATTTATATGGCTTAGCTTGTACCGGGAATTCATGATTCAATTGAAAACTTGGTGCAACAAACGCTGATTGCCCCAATGTTTGATAACTTTTTGAAAATGCATGAACATTGCCCATTAAAATTTTTCGAAATTTTTGTTGTACTTCCTCTGATAAATGGCTTAAATCGAAATCCGTCTCTTTAATTTCTGCTTCTCGCAATTTTCTTACATCTTCTATATTTAAATTATTTATTTCATAAAATGTCCCTTTCTCTATATTATCAGTTGAGTCATCTTGCTTGCACTCAAAGTTCGTTATAATTTCCCCTATTTTAGTTCCTTTCTGAATAATTAACTTTTCTAACAGTTTATTCTTTATTATAATATTTATGTTATTATTTTTTTGAACTTCGTGTAACGAAGTCTCGCATGAAAATTTACTATTTTCTTGAATGGGGTCAAAAATAATTATATCTGACATATTTATATCTTCTGGGCATTTTAATTTTACAATTTTCGATTCTTCAGGTTGGAGAAAAATTCTATTTTTAGTAATGGCAAACATACTTTTATTTGAATGTTCCCCTGAATTACATGGCGTAATGTTATTCACTTCATAATTATTTACTTCACTTGCAACGTTTAATTTAATTTGTTGATTTTTAAATTTTAATGTTTTATTGCATAAATCCAAAATCATATGATTTTCTTTGAGATAATCGTACCCTAATAACATTTGGTACTGCCTATCAAAATCATCATTAGTGACATAAAATGTGCCTGTTGTGAATATACCTTTTAATCGAAAAGTTAATTTTACACATTGTTTAAAAAAAATCTTTGAATTTGTTAAAGTTTTAATTTGGATCTGATTGCCCAAATATTTGATTTTGACGTTTGTATCTTTAATTTTTTTGAATAAAGAAGGTGATAAAAGGGATACAGCAGCTCCGGTATCCAGTAACGCTTGTATTTCGACGCCCTGTATACTTAGTGATATAAGTGGCAGACTATCTTTGTCTGCATTTGTTATATTTGCGATTGTTTTATTTATTTTATCGATTTCCGTCTCTGAAAATCCCGAATCTTGATCCGATTTCGCTGTTTTCTTTGCCCATTTTTTTTTCTTTTTGCGCTTTTCAAATTGATAACCATTTTGCTCATAATTCTCAAATATATCCAAAATCCCTATTTCCCGAATTCCAGTTAGGTTGTGAATAATCATACATCCCATAATGCGTCGGGTAATTAAAGGAATTGTAGTAATCATTATAATATCGTTCATAATCATTATAATGAAAATTGTTATTGAAATGGGGACCCTGATAATCATTGTGTTTATTAAAGAGTTTCTTATTCCGCGGAACACTATCATCTCTAATTGCATGATTTTTTTTCTTTGATTTTTTTAGTTTTTCAATCTCCCCTTTTAATTTCTCGATTAGCTCTTTGTTTTGCTTACTTGATTCTATAATGTTCTCATAAAGATCTTTGTTTTCTTTATTTATTGCGTTAATTTCCTCAAACTTTGATTCATTATACGCACTTTCCATAAGTTTTGCTAACTCGCATGCCTCCTTGAAGGACCTGGGCGCATTTTTACGCACATCTAGTGCAATATCCTGTCTAATTGAATTTAAAAAATTCGACATTTTTAAGATTTCGATAAAATTCTCTTCCTTATTATCCACATTTTCGCCTGCACTTTCGATATAAGATTTTACACCCTTTTTAAACTCCAAAATGAAATCCTCTATCGTTTGACTTGCGGCCTGTTTTAAATTTAGGAAATTGCTCTGAGCATTAAGGAAGCTTAGTTTTGTACCAAATAACTCCACCAAATTATTTTTAAATAAATTATAATTGGTCTCGTCATATTTTTCAATCTGTTTACTTAAAATATGTTTTGCGTCCCCAGTAATTTTAGCCTTTAAAATTAATAATTTAGTTTCTTCCTGTATATCTGTCGAATTGAAAATATTCTCAAATTCCTCTAAGAAAAATATAATGTTTTTGTTCTTTTTATTGTCAAATGGTGACACTAACTTAATACGTGTATCTATATCCAGCGTCTGAGTCATTTTTAACAAATATTAGTAATCAATGTATACTTTTTCAAAATATCAATTGAAAATAGATCCTATACCTCTTAAAAGAATATTTTGCATCTCATACTATTTTCTCTATATTACAACATATGTATGAAAATATTCTAAATTGCATAAATACATAAAAACAACAACACTAAAATTTAAAAAAAAATTTCTTAGGAGATGAAGTTGTTTTGTAGATTATTCTTTTACACACATAAATACCCCTAAAATATTTATAATACACGTATATATAAAAAACAACATAATTTCATTTAACAGAAAAATATCTGTCTTTTTCTACAGAAAAAACAATCTTATTTTTTTTTTTTTTGTAAATATTGTACTACTACTTTGTAGTACGACTCATAAATTTTCTTTTGTATCAATGTGATACAATTTCAAAAATCGTGATCTATTGACATTTCAATCATTTTTATACCAGACATATTATAAAATTTTACTCATTATTCTTATTATTATTATTATTTATACATTATATAAAAAAAATTATTTTTACAAATGTGTCATCTGTGATGTGAATGCCATTATTTTTCAATGGTAACTGAGATCCAACCACAAGAGAAAAGAGAGAAAAAAAAAACAAAATTGTAATTCCTAAATTTACCTATTATAAATCCCAGAATTATTTTTTTATTTCCTTTTTTTTTTTTTTTTTTTTTTTTTTTTTTTTTTTTTTTTACTAACATATATTATTCATTTTATTTATATAAAATTATTATATGTGTGTCAGTATTGTTACAATAATAAAATTAATTTTAATAAAATTTTAATCAATTAAACTTACATACCTACAATATCTTTAAAATTGTGACATTAAAATAATACTTAAATTTATTTTCCTTTATTATTATTATTATCATTATTATTATTATTATTATTATTTCTAATGACCTCAGATGAACGTTCCTGAGTCATAGGACCATTGTACTTAATGAACGTTCCTGAGTCACGGCGCCATTTGTACTATGAAGGGGGGATGCTGGACAGATAATTACACCTGTTTGTTTTTTTTATTAAATATATTCAAAATTGTTAATTGGTCCAAACCATCCAAGCAACCTCATAGCAAATTGGTATATAGTTTTATATACCTTAGATTAAATAATATAAGTGATCGTATTTACCTACATTCTAGTAGAAGAGCAACGCGAAGCATTAATAAAATTAAATTATAATTCGCGTCAAAAAGTAATTATTAAATTTGAATAATTACGAATAAAATTAAGAGTTTGCGTTGTGAATTATTTAGACGAACTCTTCCACTTATGAATTAAACTAAAGTTTAAGCTGTAAAAAAAAAGAATTGACACACTTTAAATATTATTAATTAAATAATTACAGAAACTTTTTAAAACTTGATTAAATAATTTATTTACATTGAACAAATCTATTTACAGAAAAACATAATATTAATTCAAAAAATAGAAAGCAACACTTTTGTTTGCTTCTCATTATTTTAAGTATGTTTAATCTTTTTTTTAAAAAAAAGACAATATTTTCACGTACTCTAATTATTATAATTGTTTCTTTTTGCTAAAAGAAATACTCTCTTTCATTTTTAAAATTACCTTAATCTTATTTAATTATTGGTTTGGTCGGATCTCAGATAACTCTCTACCATAAAATATCAGAAAAGTATTTTTTTAGATTTTTCATATGAACTTATGTGGTAAAAGAAAATGTGTAAAATAGTACCTTCTTTTAATATACGGGATGGTGGCCTTTATTTGTCAAATTCCGAGTAGTTGCGTTGCTTAGGATCATGGCAATGTGTCATCAGGAACGCATCCTCAATTTGGCTTGTTTAGGATCACTCCGATCTGTACATCAGGAAGACATCCTCAATTTGGCTTGTGTAGGCTCACTCCGATAGGTACCTCAGGAAGACAACCTCAATTAGGCTTGATTAGGCTGGATTAGGCTCGCTCCGCTAGGTCCATCTCGCCTGGGCTTTACTAGGGCTTGCGGGACTCATTGCACGGGCTTTCAGGAGAGCTCTTGCATCCTCTACATCTTTTTTCAGACTATCTTTTTTTAAAACTTATTCTTCTTGCACACCAGTTCCTGCAGTGGGTGGAGCTATTTTTGTCTAGTCCACTGTTATTGGATGTGAGAAGATTTTTTATTATACTTCGATAGGCCTATTAGCTAGCAGTCTGCAAATGGCCCCTAACATATACTTTAATATTATTATCTGCCTTAAAGTTTGGGTGGTCTGAAAAGTCATAAATTTATCCCAACACTTTTATTGAGGCCATAAATTGATTCCAACGTTTTTATGATTTTACGACTTCTAATTATACACCACGTTCCATTGGCTTGTCATAAGACGACACCATGGCGTCTGCGTATTGTTGTTGTCTGAGATCCGAACTCCATTCAATATTATACATTCATTTTACAATACAACAATTTTTAAAAATATATATTTACTATTTAAAATCAACTTAATAATTTTTGTATGAACTTACACTCTTATTTTACTTAAATATATAAACATTATAATTTTACACTCATAATTATATTTTATAAAAAATATTTATACAAACAGAAATAACAAATTACGCAATTTTACTTTGATTTAACCAACATGGTGCGGGAACATATCATAGTTATATGTTGCCCAGCAATATGTATAGATACCTAATAATATTAATGTATTTATATGCCTAATCTTAAAATAAAAAGATTGTTTAATAAAAGTACTTACCGTATTTTAATAAAAAACCGAGGAAGTTCAACCAAGTTGACATTGTTTGTAAAAAAAAAGAAACCTAAATTTTCGGCAATCTATCACAGCAAAGACAGAGTTATGATTGAGTTGATACATGCTGTTTTAAGAAGTAGAGATGGGGATGCAATGTTGACAAAAGCTAAAACTTAAAAGACATCAGCCCAGTTATTTCGTGGGTCCAGTTACCTCAGTTCACCTTAATAAAGTTTTTTTGGTACACGCTGTTTTAATAAATAATGATGGGGATGCAATGTTGACAAAAGCTAAAACTTAAAAGACATCAGCCCAGTTATTTCGTGGGTCCAGTTCACCTTAAAAAAGTTTTTTTGATACACGCTGTTTTAAGAAGTAGAGATGGGGATGCAATGTTTACAAAAGCTAAAACTTAAAAGACATCAGCCCAGTTATTTCGTGGGTCCATTTACCTCAGTTCACCTTAATAAAGTTTTTTTTTGCTACCACTGGTTATCGAAAACGTTTTTGAATTATTTTATAGCGTATTAATCAGTTTCCTCAACCCGGAATATAGGTTTTTCGGATGCTATCAATTTTCATGTTCAACAAACATGTTTTACAGACCAACATGATAAATTAACAATATTTACATTAATGTTGAAATTAATATCATTTTCTTACTCTTGCATGTATAAATTCAATTACGCAACTGAAAAAGTTTAATCGAGAATGAACAGCAACTGATATTCTAGTTTGCGAAAACTGATTTATACATTATAAAAACAACACAAAAACGTTTCCGAAAATCAGCGGCGGCAAAAGAAGCTGTTTTTATAAATGCTTGTTTAAATCTCGAAAATATATTGGTTCTGAGGTTTCTAAAGATAAAAAACTGTTTTCGGAATCGTCAGTTATTCGGAAGAGGTTATTGTATATTTTCTTCGTGGTTATACTATGTTTTCGTAGATTATTAAACATCTTGCTTTCTTTTAGAGTGAAGTGTGCAAATTAAATGGGAAAAGGTTAGATAAACTTCTGATTTCAGACATTTTTCTGAATTTCCGATATTCTTTGTGAATTGGAAAGTATTTAGAGAACTGTTTTTCATACTTGAAAATGTAGAAAGATGCTTGAACTAGGAATTTTCCTTGAAAATTCAGTTATGAGAGTATTTAGGAGACCAACAACTAATTTATTTAGAAATACATATAAAAGTAAGAATAGTTCTTTTTTAACACTTATATTTTATACAATGGTTATCTGAAATATTACGCATAATTTCATGACTGCAATTGATGTAGTTTCAAAAAATCTCTGCTACAATACGCTAATCTGACATGGGTCCCGATTATTGAAAATGCACTGATTTGATTTACACTTTGTTTGATAGAAAGCAGGAACTAATGAATTTACTAGAAAAATTATAGTATTTTCTCTGTTCCTTAAGACATGACAACAGAAAAGAAACGAAAAAGCATTATTTAAACTAAAAATTCAGGATTTCTAAATTTTTTTTTTTTTTAACGTATAGTCATAGTTTAATTAACATTAAATCCTTTAATTGTAGAGGTGTATTTCTTAAAAACTATATTACACTCTTTTTTTATTTGAATTTTCTAGTTTTTAGTGTTTAAAATATTTTGCTATTGAAGTTTCACAGCTAATTGGCCTATTTTGGCGGGAGTGATTTTGTGCACAATTAACTCCAATGTTTTCATAACTCATAAACAGTTATAAGGATATACATGTGTTTCACAGGGTATAGAAGAAATATTGAATAACTCTTGAACGGAAAATGATTTTTATTTCAAAATTTCAGGATTTACACATGAGAATAAAGTAAATTAAAAGTTAAGGTTCTCAAAATGTTAGCCATCTGAGGAGACAACGAATCAAAGTCTCTGCTTGAAATTCGCGATAACTTGATTGAGTTGGCCTGTTGGAATCGACCTTATTACACTTGTTATCTCTATTTTCAGCTTTCTATGGTTTTTGGTCAACCTCTATAAATTTTATCTTTAACACAGCCCATAAAAAGAATTCTAGTGGTAATAAGTCAGAGATATAGCAGGCCCGAACAGCCCTTAGCGAAAGCGATTCGGCAATCCTCTTGTGATGACACGATTATCATACTGACTTCTGAGCAAGTCCAGGATTTGTTCAGGCGTCCTTACTGTGTTTTGTTTGGTCTTCATGCCCACTTTGTCATCAGCCACTGAACTTATTCGTTCAAACTTGGCAATTAAGAGCCCAGTTCAGTCACGACAAAAAAGGAAAACGCTAATGTAAAGTCTATGGAGGCGTTATTTTCAAATTTCTCGCTTTGACTTTAACATTTTTGGATGATTTGTTTTGCATACACTGTAAAAAATTTTGGTCAAAAATTACGGTACATATACCGGCAACTTTGTGACCAGCACATATACCGTAATTTAACTGGACGGTATATGTACCGTAAAATATTTAAAGTATATGTACTGTAAGTACTTTTAAGTACTTTAAAGTACTTTAAGTACTTTAAAGTACTTTAAAGTATAGTACTTATCCTATAGGATAACTGAGAACGATTTACAACCGAGCTAGTTTTTACTTTTTCAACTTTGGTTATAGTTTTTCTGGTACTTTTCGGTTAACCGGGCGCCAGTGTTATATTTACATATATATACATACACATATGTATATGTACATATATATTTATATACATATATTTTATATATACAGACATATATGTGAGTTGTGGTTAAACACTCATGCTAGCAACAAGATGTCTCGTCGATTTCCCATGAAAGACCTATGACGTAAAGCCCAACATAATCGCAAGTATTTGCTGAGATATAACTTTTACTAAACTAGCCTGAGAACAAATTGAGAGGACAAAAGTGGAAAAAGGCTTTGGCTGTGGAATGGGAAGGACGCCCCGTTCGAGTCTCTCGATAACTGCGGCCGTAGTGTCGGCCCGCTGTTTGTTATTTCCCCAAATCCCCCTTAACTTTAAATTGTAAATAGTATAGTTATGTTATGTAACCTAGATTTAAACTATTATTTACCTTAACAGCCAGATTTATTATGTAACATGGGGGCCGACCGTTTGTGAATCCGACACAAATTACAAAATAAAATACCCCCTAGGCTTATCGATCTACATTCAGAATCGGAGAGCTT
Source organism: Maratus speciosus (assembly GCA_963932465.1). Taxonomy (NCBI): domain Eukaryota; kingdom Metazoa; phylum Arthropoda; class Arachnida; order Araneae; family Salticidae; genus Maratus; species Maratus speciosus. Next base: position 246,373,064 of record OZ010788.1, on the reverse strand, counting down.
TTTCATTCCGATAGTTTCTCAAGTTTTGCGTTTCAGCTAATGTGATTCATCTAATTGAGCCATCTGTTGTTGTGGTTCAACGTTCCTTTTACTTTTATTCTAACAAGATAGTCACCATGTGGCAAGAAATAAATCTCTGGCTGCAAGTATATATTTTTTTCTCCATATCATTAGTTGGATCGACATATATATGGTAGCAAAGAAAATTGTTTATTTGGATAATTCCTTCCAAGTAAGTTTTTTTTTCTTTCCTCTCTTGCTTTTAAAATGGAATTACAAGAAATAGAATTTATTAAAAGCCAATTAAAATCGGCCAAAACGGATAAGATCAAACTATTGCATAAACTTATATTTGGTTGCGATAAAAATCGCGAAAATAGAGCAAATCTTCGGAAATTTAAAGGGTTTCCTTTTACCGACAAAAGCGATGACTATCAAAATAAACTCAAAGAAATTTTGGACAATTACGATCAACTGCAATTAATTACTGTCGCTAATATCTTATCCATCGATATACATGGATAGGCGGAAGATATAGCATAGCGTATTTTAATCGCACTAATTGACATTTCAGCTTTTAAAGAAACATTTATTGCAGTTTCCGCATAGGACACAGAATTTGATGACAGTCACAATAGTAGTGGAAGCACTGGTTTAACTTCCCCTTTGGGAGTACAGCCAGACCAGGCGGGTGTACACTGTACACACTCCGAGTCCAAACAAACAATTTCTTTCCATGATATTGATCATTTAATTACACCGTTTAGTGGCGATAAATCGGAAAACTTTCAAACATGAATTTTACGATTTGAATATTTAGCCCGGTCATTTCAACCGTCTGACATGCAGAAATTTGTGTTTGCTGAACGTGCGTTAAAAGGTTTAGCGTTATTGTATATACGCAGTGAAAATAACATTTCTTCATATACGTAGTTAAAAGAAGCATTGTTTCGCGAATTTGGACGATCAGCTTCATCCGCCCAGATTCATCAATTATTAGCCGCCCGAGGCTGCCGCTCAAACGAAAGATTGTTTGAATATTTTTTGAAAATGAAAGAAATAGCACAAAGAGGAAACGTCGAGGATATATCTTTAATTCACTATATAATTAATAGGATTAACGATACACCACATAACAAAGCAATGTTATATGGAATCTCCGAATTAGCAGAGTTTAAGAAAAAACTTTTAATTTATGAAGAAATCTGTAATTCGGTTACACATTTCAAACCTAAGGCGACCCTTTGGATACCCCAAAATCATTTCCCAGTGAAAAACCCAGGAAAATTATTTGTTTTTCCTGTGGGGCCAGGGGCCATAAATCTTCAGAGTGTACGCGTAAAGGACAAGGCCCTGAGTGCTCTAGTTACTCTCGTCACGGTCGCGTATTCTCTTAACACGCAGAGCGAAATTCCGAAAGTTCGACTCCAACTGAAGGCACCTCTCCTGTCCCCGAAACCAATATTCAAGTGCATACCATAGACACCCCTTCTACATTGTCCAGTACTGCGGCGATTGTGAAAATAAATGATATTTCGTTCGTAGCCGACGCAAACCCTGTACACAACCTCAATTTTATCAGCAAAGAATCTTATATACGCTTGGGATCCCCACCTTTAACTAATTCATCGATAACAGTGTTTGATCCTAACACCTCCACTTTAAAACAAATTCAATATTTTGTCGCCGAAACAAAGTTTAATGATAACATTTATCAAGATTCTTTTTATGTGCTTTCAACACCTATGCAGTATGCAGTAATTTTCACTTCAAGACCGAATAAAAGTTCCGATGACCCACATTTTTCTTCTAACGTCAGTAATCATACTCTATCCTCATCGCAGTTTGAAGCAGATAAGAATGATTCACCAAGTTCAGTTCTTGACATCGGTATTAACAATGAAATGACGTCACCCACTATCAACTCAGTTAGTACTAGTCCTCTCTTCCTGTGCTAGTAAAAACGAAACTGAAAATGAAACCAGTAAGTTAAGTACATTGGGCCTGCAAAAAGACGCCAGAATTTATCCACATGATAATGTCAATCGTATAGTGACAGATGAATTCCCGAAATTACAGCATGATCAATATTTCTTTTTCACTTTGACGCACTTTCTTCAAACAGTCTTCAGTTTCATTATTTTAGCATGTTTATTAGTTAACATGTTTCATCTTAATCAAAGATGCAGACCTCCTGAGTCATACTTGAGTAGCAGCAGTGACTACAGTATACTTCAAATAACTCTGTGCAATGCGCAATCAATTATTTTCTTATTTATCACGCACACCCTCCAATTTCGCCACTAGGAAAAAGTAAAAGAAAAATAATTGCAAAGTTACGAAAAATAAAAGTTTCGCTAGTTGTGCATAGAATTTTTTCAGTGTTTATCCATACAGTTTACCAGAAAGCGTTTTACTTTTTTTTCTTCTTAAAAGAGCAGAATTTCAGTGCTTTTTTTTAGAAGTTTTGCTCAAGATTTTTTTTATTGATGACGTACAGCCGTGAAAGTTCATTCTTCACTCTTCTTGTTTTTATAGATTTTTTTTTTATATCAAGTGTGACTTTTTAGTTTGTTTTAGAACTGTTGTTATTTTCGAATCTTAATTATTAATGAAGAAAATAATTTTTATCACCGATTTTATGTATGTGCTATAAACTATTTTATTAAACCCATGCAGTGCTTTTTTTAGCATGGCAAATCCTTTTTATTACAACTGCAAAGCAGTGATTTTTTTTAGTTTTGCAGAAACATTTTTATTAAAACAGCAAAAGAGTGATTTTTTTTTTAGTTTTGCATAAACCTTTTTATTAAAACGGCAAAACAGGGATTTTTTTTTTAGTTTTGCATAAAACTTTTTCTCAGACTGCAAGCAGTGATCCTTTTTTTTTCATTTTGCATAAAACATTAAACTTTGACAACCCAGAACTGTTGCCAGCAATATTATTGTTTTTTTATTATGTATATGTTTTTATACATTTGAATTTTCCCCCCGTATTTTTATACTCTTAAATGTTATATGTATAAGTATATTATTATTATGTCCCCCCCCCCCCTTCCCATATCAGCGTTCCTGTCTCTCCAGGCTGAACACGGTTATAGTTACTCAGCACAAAACAAAAAATATTTTAGTTTACGTTTTATTTTCCTCCTTTCTCTTTCGGTTACATTAATCAAAATTATGCTCAGACGGGGTAAATTTTGAATTCTGTTTGCTATTTTTCTTTATAGACGATTTATATTCTCCTCAGACGGGGCAAATTCCTTTTTTTTTTTAACGATGCAAAATTATGCTCAGACGGAGTCAATTTTGTAATTATTTTTGTGTTGACAACGAATCAAAATTACGCTCAGACAGAGTAAACTTTGATTTTTTTTTTTGTGGGTTTTAAATGAGACAAAATTTTGTTCAGACGGGACAAATTTTGCAAAAAAAAAAAAAAAAAAAAAAAAAAAAAATTGTTTGTAATCTCTACAAGGCAAAAAGCGACGTAATTGTTTTTCCTTTTCTTTTAAATTGGCGCAAAATTTACCTAGACGAGGAAAATTCCAGTAATTTTTTTAATGATGACTGCGTGAAGTAGACGACTTCATGCCAGCATGCAACGACTTTTTTTCCGTATAGATTAATTTTTTTCTCTCTCTCTTCTTTTCTAAAATTGAAACTTTTTGTTTGCATTCTTGTTGCTTTAGGGTCAGACCGGAAACGAGGTCGTTCACATGTCGAATGGCCGGGTGTGAGTTGTGGTTAAACACTCATGCTAGCAGCAATATGTCTCAGCGATTTCCCTTGAAAGACCTATGACGTAAAGCCCAACCGAATCGCAAGTATTTGCTGAGATATAACTTTTACTAAACTAGCCTACGAACAAATTGAGATGACAAAAGTGGAGAAAGGCTTTGGCTGTGGAATGGGAAGGACGCCAGGTTCGAGTCTCTCGATAGCTGCGGCCGTAGTGTCGGCCCGCTATTTGTTATTTCCCCAAATCCCCCTTAACTTTAAATTGTAAATAGTATAGTTATGTTATGTAACCTAGATTCATTAAACTATTATTTACCGTAACAGCGAGATTTATTATATAACATATATATACATGTATATATACATATATATAACACTGGCTCTCGGCTAATCGAAAACCGGTTTGCCGGGCACCAGTGTTATATTTACATACATATATGTATATGTACATATATATTTATATACATTTATTTTATATGTACACACATATATATATATGTATATATATATGTACATATACATACATGTATGTATATAATCATATATATAACACTAGCGCCCGGCTAACCGAAAAGTACCGTTTTTTTTTATGTTGGGATAGTTTTAATTTCAGAACCGGTTCCGAAAGTTAAAGTATTAAAAAAATCTCAAACTAAAATTTAAAAAGTAAAAACTAGCCCGGTTGTAGATCGTCCTCAACTATCCTATGCAAAAAAAAAAAAAAAAAAAAAAAAACCGAAAAAAATATTAAAATTAAAGCGAGAAATTTGAAAATAACGCCACCATAGACTTTAGATGTTATACCCCAGTAATATACTGGTAAATATACACCAGTGTTATATTTACATACATATATGTATATGTACATATATATTTATATACATTTATTTTATATGTACACACATATATATATATGTATATATATATGTACATATACATACATGTATGTATATAATCATATATATAACACTAGCGCCCGGCTAACCGAAAAGTACCGTTTTTTTTATGTTGGGATAGTTTTAATTTCAGAACCGGTTCCGAAAGTTAAAGTATTAAAAAAATCTCAAACTAAAATTTAAAAAGTAAAAACTAGCTCGGTTGTAGATCGTCCTCAACTATCCTATGAAAAAAAAAAAAAAAAAAAAAAAAAAAAAAAACCGAAAAAAATATTAAAATTAAAGCGAGAAATTTGAAAATAACGCCACCATAGACTTTAGATTAGCGTTCGAGTTTATCCACGTGACTAGTGTGGACTCTTAATGCTCGTAACATGCTTGAAGATGACTTTGGCCTATTTTTAAAAGCACGACCACTTTCTGAGAGTTTCGGTTACAGAGTGTCCAAAAATAAGTCTTCTTTGTGTCTCTGTGCATGCGTGCACAATTTCACGTCAGTAGCTCCTCTCGTTGCAGAGTTATTCAACTAAAAGTTTTTCTATACCCTGTGAAGCACCCGGCAGATTCTTTGGCGATTTAACACCTACGTCCGGCTAATGAGAAAAGGATTTAAACTTAATTTATTAATTTTTAATTAAGTATTGAAAATATGAAAATATTACACTGTCATCGGAAACACACCTGTGTAAACATTTTTTGTAATTGTAGCATATCAAGAATTGAGTGAAAAATCGATTACAAAATTCCATCTTTACAAACAAAAACCATGTTAAGTTAAGTAACAGGGTGTATAAAAGCCGAAATATCAGCCTGTATCATAAAAAAACTAGAATTGATCTGCAACATTTACGAATACTTTATCTTGCGATACACAATGTTTGTATTAATTGTCCTAAAAATAGCAAGTATATTCACGAAGATACAGGGTGTCCAGCGAATAAGACCCTGATTTCAAAATTAAATATCTCAAAAACAAAGATCAATAGAATTATGCGGTAAACGGTTTGTTTATTGGCTAAGCTGTAAAAATGCTGTACAGAAGTTTCAAAAATTAGTTGCAAAAACCGCTAACAGACGGCGCTGTAATCGCAATGCCTATAAATTGTGTTTTGAAGTCGAGAGCCCTAGCGTCTCATTCCTAGATGGCTTCCTATGGAAGAACGAAAATTGGGAAAGACCGCTTTCTCGTTGGGGTGATGTGCAGAAGTGGAGGCATCTGGTCACAGAATTATTGCATCAACTTCAATTTTAGAGAATTTCAATTAATAGAATTTTCAATAAAAAGTTTAGCAATCATTATATAAGAACTTTAAAAAATATTTTATTTGGGCAATGTGCAGAAGCGGAGCCATGTGTTGTCAGAATTGAGATTTGTTTCAAATTTTGTTATAAGCTACTTCGGTCCGGATACCAACATCTCTGTGGTATGTCTTTTCTCTCCTAATTGGTAGATCGTGTAACTGATTCCAAGTAGAGGAGGATTTGAAAAAAAATGGAAATCTTTACTTTTTAATATTTATTTAAACTGTGAAAAAAGTTTGAATAAAAAAATCCAAAGTCTCTAGTTTTAAAATTTAATTAAGCTAAAAGAAACACCTTTTTAAAAAATCATTGAGCATTTATAATAATGATTCATAAATCTTTTTTTATTATTATTGTAGAGAATAGTTTGAATGAAAACATACAAAGTTTCTATTTTTAAAAACTTAATTAAGTTAAAAAAATAATTTTAATTTTAAAAACTCGTTTTCATTTTTTTTATCATTGAGTACAGAAATATGGTGCAGCTTCTAGCGATAGGATCCGAAGTGTTCGAAAAGAATGCAGCATCCAGAATACTTTCGCTTTGACGTTGATGATATGACTTATCATCAATTCCTTTTAAAAAAGAAATAATTTAATGCATCATTTCTGTCTCTAAAACTTTGTTTACAAAGAAAAGAAATATATGTGTTGTGCTAAAACCAAAGTATTATGCCGTGATTTAAAAATAAATTAAAAGTGAAAAATTACTTTTTTATTTATAATAATTCAGATATAAACAATAATACAAAAATATTATGCCGTGATTTAAAAACATAAAAAATAAATAAAAAGTACAAAATTATTTTTCTAAATATATGCATTTTGATTTAATTAATTATATGGCATTAAAGATTGAATTTAATAAAATATTTGAAAATTTCTGATAATGATTTCTAAACTTTTTATTGAACATTCTATTAATTGAAATTTTCTAAAATTGAAGCTGATGCAATAATTCTGTGACCAAATGTCTCCACTTCTGCACATCACCCCAATGAAAAAATGGACTTTCCCAATATTCGTTTTTACGTAGGGAGCCATCTAGGAATGAGACGCCAGTGCTCTGGACTTCGAAGAAGTTTACAAGTATTGCGATTACAGCACCATCTGTTAAAGGTTTTTGCAACTAAATTTTGAAACTTCTGTACAACATTTTTACAGCTTAGCTAATAAACAAACCGTTTACCGCATAATTCTATTGATCTTTGTTTTTGAGATATTTAATTTTGAAATCAGGGTCTTATTCGCTGGACATCCTGTATATAACTTTCTTTAAAATATTTAATTTTTTTTTGCATGTTGCTTCCTTGTAACACACAGATTTTTTAACGAGTAACTTTGAAAAAAAAATGACACGTTGCTTGAGAAATATTATGCTGAATTTTGCAATGAATATACTGAATACTCGGTAAGAAATGAGTATTTATACGAAAACATATTTAAGTGCTCATGCGCAAGATATAACTTCTTAACACTTCCCAACATAGTTGAAAAGTGTTTATGAATTGTGTTTGTCTGTCTGTGATCTGACTCGCGTAAATATACTAGGATTTTAATATAATTGTTATATGTTAATCAGGTTTACCATAATATGTTCACCGTAACATGTTCGGTATCAAAAATGAATTATGCAGCATTTATAATTCCTTTATAGGGACACTTAAAATAAATCAGTTACATTACGGTCTATAGGGAAAAATTCCTTTGAGGTGCATTTTAATGAGGCTATGCTATTACAAATAGACTAAAATTGATACATATCACTGAAGTGCACTACAAGTTCCTAATTACAGAATAGGGTTTGCATAGCGTTCATTTAGAAGAACACATAAAATAATTGTCTATGAACATTAATCGCTGGAATTGCTTTTACAGTTGTGGTATGAGTTTTTAAATATGACTAATTTTTTGAATATTACTTTTTGTGTTTCATTTCTACAAATCATATACATGCCTGTACAAGAGAATTCGAGTACATTTCCGTTTATCGATGGAAATAGTTGAAAGGGAATTTTCAACCGTTCTACGTATTAACTGTCTACTGAATTAAATTTTAGCATATTACGGAGTTTGGTTTGGTTTAGTGCCCTACCGTAGTGGAGATTACTTTTGGGGCCTATAGCAACTATGGCTTTTCGCCTCGAATGATCCTTATTATATACAGAAACAACAACAAGTCACAATAATTTTTATTTCTTGTTCCATTACATATTTATATAACTACAAAGCGACATTCACAAATACATCCATGTCTTACCCGAGGATTCGAACCCGGGCCCCCGCCGTGGCAGCAGCTGTCGCTACCGACCACCCACTGGGCGACATATTACGGAGTATATATACAAATCTATAGTATATATACAGGGCTGCACAAGGGAGGATATTTTCTTGACTATTGATGGTAATTGCAAAATTGAATTTTCAAATGTGTTACCAGTTTTCCAAGCTATTTACTTAGACGTCATCTTTCAGCTTAATAAACTATAAAGTTTTGTTACAGTATTCTGAATGCGTTGGAAAATGTTTCATAATCTATGCTTGACGCATGATTTTACATTCTTGGTTTCTTTCTTAATTTAATAGCCAACAATATAGAGAAAATTATAGAAAAAATTGAGTTCAATATGAAAATTCAGAAATATATAAACGATACAGTGAGCTGAATATCAGTCACTTTCTAAAATACGTTTTTATTAAATTTTTGTTGCATCTACCAAATATAGTTGAAACTGAATTTTCACTGCAACACGTGAAAGCGGATTATTTACGCAGCCGAAGATGAAGAACAAATCGTCTGGTATTCTTAATACATAAAAAAAAAGAAAGTCTAAAAAAAGGCGAAGATGAAGAACAATTCATCGGGTAATTCTTAATACATAAAAAAAAGTCTAAAAAAGGCGAAGATGAAAAACAATTCTTCGGGTACTTCTTAATACATTCGAAAAATAAAAATAAAAAAAAAAATAAAAAAGAAAAAAAAAAAAAAGAAAAGAAAATCTAAAAAAGCAAGTTTATTCATTTTGTCCAAATGTTCTAATTAATTGGGACATTACTTTATTTAATGAAAATCAGATTAAAAATAAACAATTGGAAAATACATATACCAATGAATTAGAAGCTAAACTTCTTTATTTTTTATTAAAATTTTCCCAACATAGTTTATGAATTCGGTTTGTCTGTTCGTCTGTCTGTCCGTTTTTCCGTTCTCTAATTTGCGGAAATAAACTCGAATTGCCATGCAATTGATAGATATTATTGAGGTTTACTATGGGATTGAAAATGAAGTATGTAGCATTTATAGTTCGGTTACAAGTGCACTCTAAAGAATTCCGTTTGATGATAATCTATGGGGAAATCGTTTGCGGTGCATTTTAATAATGTTACACTATTTCAGACACATTGAAACTGATATGTATTTCTGAGGTGCACTAAAGGATGCTTTCTGTAGAATATTGAGGGCAAAGTACTTAATCATTCTTTTACAGAGTCACACAAAAGAATTTATCAGCATAATGGCCTACGGGAAAAAATTGTTTGCAGCGAATTTTAATACTACACTATTACTAACAATAACATTACACTATTTCAAACAAAATTAAATTTATGTACATTATTAATAGAGATATATTATATATGATAGAGAGTTATATACATATAATACATCATAAGAGGCGCACTACAAGATGTTCATTGTAGAACATGACGTTCATAACAGTTATTGTTCATTTATAGGGACACACAAAAGATCTCAGTTACAGTACTGTTTAAAAGCAACAAATGCTGGAAGTGTGCGTTTTCAGCTATGGCACGCATTTGAACTAAATTTTTGCACACTATGTGGTGCGTATAAAACGGTGCGTATCTAATCAAAAACAACTCGTTGTAAATGATCCCGCCAAGCCACAAACGTCAGTCATAAAAAGAAGTGATATCATATAAAAAGAAGCGATATAGAAATGCATACTCCGAGTCCCGTGTAAAAATCTATCACTATTCATAACGTTTCCAAAGGACTCGGAGTGAGGTACGGTATATGAAAACTGCTTGGCGACCTGCAGGCTTTTGTAATATTTGTTCTTCCTGTACTTACATATGACTGTTTATTTAACAATTATCTTCTTGTATTACTGATCCCATTAAACTGTGAAAAGTTGAAGCTTTTGTTGTTTACATGCCCATTCTTATTTAACATCATGGGATCGATTTGTTGATTTTATTTACCATTACTTGAGCGAGAAAGATCACTTTACGAGGAAGATTTTCTAAGTAAACATGTAATAAACATTTTGAGTTTGTAAAATAATAATAAACAATAATGATCATATGAATATTACTAACAATGCGTCTAATATGAGACGTTAACTAAACTGAGATATATTGCAGTAAAGCCTACGGAATTGCACATGACAGGGGAAAAATCTGTTCTAGTAAGGCTTCTCTTACAATAGTATTATATAATATTCCTTAAGTTGGATATACGACATTTTATGTTTAAGAAATAATTCTGTCGTAAACATGATCCATTTTACTACACATGATCTACAAATATTTATAAGAGTGATATAATGCGAATTTAAAATAAATTTTTTCGACTTTCACAATTTTTCGAAATTGATATAGGTACTGCAAATATTAAATATATGCTTGCAGGTCGCCAAGCAGTTTTCACATACTGTACCTCACTCCGAGCCCTTTGGAAACATTATGAGTCGTGATAGATTTTTACACGGCACTAGTAGTGTGCAATTCTATATGGCTTCTTTTTATGTGATATCACTTCTTTTTATGATTGACGTTTTAAGTTTGTGGCTTGGCGGGATCATTTACAACGAATTGTTTTTGATTAGATATCACTTCTTTTTACAAGGTATTTCATTTGCATTATAAATATTCCATTTTAATTCAGAAAAGAAAAGATAAACGAAAGATGATAGAAGTAAAAAAATAATTTAATAGTGATGCTATAAACTTTTCAAAAGTGAAATATATCTAATAAGACATAATGTTTGACTTTTTAAAAATAATTCAAAACCATTTTATCGATCCTTACCTACTTATCGATCCCTAAGAAGAAAATTTTTTTTAGAAATGATAAAATGTGTCGAACTAATCATCAATAATTTTTGTTTTTGTTCTATAAGCTATAGGGTGATTAATTAATTAACTCAGCAATGATTTTATCCTAATAACTTTTGGAAAACTGCCTTTACATTTTCAAAATTAATATCATTTTACACAAAATATGTAAAGACTTAAAAACAGACTGAATAATGAGCATTTGTTTTATTTCCGGGCGTGCTTGGAGTAATTTTTAAATAATATTAGTTTTTTTATTTCAGGAAATCCAACGTCTCGCCGATAGCGAAATTCTAAAATGGAGGGCCAAAATCACAGTCAGGTGACCATTGGTTGTGTGATCGCGTGGTTTTAAGAGAGGTAAGGGTGAGGATCACCAACTTGTTTCTCCATTTGAATTTTGAGAGGAGGAAGGGGGAAAGTAATTTTGAAGCGATTGTTACCTTATTTACATTTATGCATTATTTACCTTATTATTTTGTTCGCTTTTATTTATAATAAACAATTGAAATTAACTCAGTTAAGATATTTTGATAACATTTTATACAACGAGAGTGAATAATTTAGATTATAAGTTGTAACATTTTTTAAATTATATGACATGACAAATATTCTTTAATAAAAATTTAGTTTTCATTGAAAATACTTGTAATATCATTTAAAAGTTGTTTATAAATTCCGTATGGTAAAAATCTTAATAAATTTTCTCCTCTACCCCCCACCACCACACACACACACCATTTAAATCCATAAAATCACAAAACAATAATATTATTCTAGAAAAAGTCAACAAGTATAAAAAAAGACCTTTTTCTAGACTTTAAATTAAAAAATTATATAAAAAAATTACGCAAATAATTTTAAAAATACAGAATTTAATGTTTTAACATTAAATGGAAAAAAAAAAAAAAAAAAAAAACTTAAAAATAAATCCAAAAACTTTTATTTAAGTCGCTCTAGGTTCTCTGCCTATAAAATAAATATGAAAGTAAAAAGGTTTTTCTGATTTTAACCCTTTATGCCCGATGGTACATTAAAGTGTCATTAAAAAACTTGTTATAAAACCAATTTAATACATCGATTAGTAGTTATACTGTTTAGAATGAATTATAGATTAAAAAAAAAAACAATAATTTCTTTTGCCTTTGCATCTTTTTCAGCTTTCTTGACGTTGACAGATTGGGGAGGGGGGGGGGGGGGAGTTTCTGTTCGGAAATATTTCTATTGTAAGAAATTATATTTGTACATTTTGTAATTCTACAAAATACTAAAAAGAGATTTTAAATAAAAGATTTGAGGGGAGTTTCAAATATTGCACAAAATCCCTATAAATTCAATTTAATTAGTTAATTTTGGCAAAATCCTTCTAAAATTTATTAAATGATTGGCTAAATCTTCTAATGTAGTTTCAAAAATTCACAACATATGCTTTAGAAGATGAAAGTTTCATAAATTCATAATTTGGGACATGACATAGAAGGTAAACTTTCTTTTATAGACATTCAATGCTTATCTTAAAATTCAAGCCTAGTTTCATGACTGCTATTCAAGTCCGCTGCAATGTGTTAATTTGGCGTGGACCCCGATTATGGAAATTTCCTTCGTTTAATTTACGATTAGAAAAGCATGAACTTGTGCATTTATTTTAAAAATCACAATTTTCTCTCTGTTTTTTTTTTTTTTTTTTTTTTTTTTTTAATTTTATTTTACATATGCAAAAGGAAAAAAAGCATAGTTTGAACAACCTCTCAAGATTTCTAAATTGTTTTTTGAAACATAAAATCATTAATTAATTAATTAATTAATTAATAATAAAAGTGCATTATAAAATATATACACTTTATATTTTATTTTTTACATTTTAATATTTAAAATATTTTATTGTTGCAGTTTCACAGCTAATTGCCATATTTTAGCGTGCATGATTTGGCACATAATTAATTCCATTCTTCTTGTAACTCTTATACAGTTATAACCATAAACAATATTTAGCAATTTATCACCTGGACCCTCCTTAGGGAAACATATTATTAATTTATAATTAAATTCTCAAAATATTAAAATGTTATATTGTCATCGAAAACACACCTGCTTTCATAATTTTTATAACCTTAGCTTACCAGGAAGTGAGCGAAAAATCGATTTAAAAATTCCTGATTTAAGTACATGAACCAGGAAACAAAATAACTTATTGTACATACTATTACAAAATTGTTCATATACTATTTTTTGTTCTGTTTATTCTTAATGATTAAAATCGGTTTAAAAACTGACATTATTTTTAAAAATTATTTTCCATTAGTCAAAAATTTTTGAAAGTTTTTAGTATTCTAAGTTAGTTATTAAATTTTTCTATAGAAAAGTGCGAATATTTGTTTTATTCTGGATTTTAAAAGTAACATAAGGGAAAAAAAATGCAAGTTTCATTTTTAATTTTCATTAACTAAAAAAGTACTTGCCATGTTATTTAAAATTTTTTACATCTTAAAATCGAAATCTTTCATTCACATTTTATAAAAAGTCATCAAAATATCCTGAGTTAATTTCGATGGCTTATTTTAAATGAAACACAAAAAATTCGCTTCAACACATGATTTTTTCTCGGAAAAGGGAGTATTCGACGTTTCCCCTAGCGCTAGAGATTGCTCTCTGTAAAGGACGCGACTCAATGACCAATGGGGTGCTCGGATTTCACCTGACTGTGATTTTGGCCCTCCATTTTAGAATTTCGCATTCCGATAAGCGCGGCAGAAACTCAGATTATATTATCAAGCTTTTTCTTTTCTTTTTAAATGTTTTCATAAGCTCCAACACTTGGTGAATTTTCTGAATTTTCAATGCATGTACTTTCAAAATTCCTAATTGTCTTTTACGTGACTAACAGGACATACTAAGTCGTATGCTTTCCAAGTATTTTCTCATATATTTTGGATAATTCATCCGATAAATTATAATTCATTTCAATAAAAGTTCAGAATTCGATATTTCATCGTTATGAAATGATTTTCCCTAATTTTGGTCATATTTGTAAATTTTTAAGTAGCTCTATAATCTGATTAAAAATTAACTAAAATATATTTATGGCATATTGATAGCATTCTTTAATTACCAAGTTCAAAATAACAGACTCAATTAGTTTAATAAATCTCCTTATTAATCTTTTTAAATGAAAAAAATAACGAAAAATTCCAATAAAACTGCCAAAAATTCACATCATTTTACACAAAATATGTAAAGACTTAAAAACAGACTGAATAGGGTCAGGTGGGGTAATTATGACCAGGGGCTAATTATGACCGCCGTCATATTGGAGAAAACTATGTATGGTAAAATTTTGTTTCAAGCTTAGATATTAGCATCATATTGTATATTTCATCTTAGATATTCTTTATTACTAGTCTGAAGCTTTTTTGAGATCCGAATAGCAATTTGAAACTAAGTCTATAAAATTTTTGATAAACGGATCTGTCACATTGGAGTTCAAAGTCGTCACAATTACCCTAAACAAATATGTTTTGGCAAATATAAAGAGAATGTAGTGGTCATAATTTTCCCATTAGTGGTCTTAATTACCCCAAACTTATGTGATTGTGAGTTTTTGGTGGGGTAATTATAACCACTCTTTTAACTTAAAAAAAATAGCTATGAGAATTAAAACTTTTAAAAGGTGTTCTTAACGGATCAAAATTACTTCTTATGTACTAAAAACACCACTTTTCGAAATAAAAATAAGCAAAAAAAAAAAAAAATAATAATAACAATGTTGAAAATGTAAAAAGTGGTCATAATTAACCCTCCTGACTATAATGAGCATTTGTTTTATCACCGGACGTGCTTGAAGCAATTTTTAAATAAAATTAGTTTCTTTATTTCAGGAAATCCAACGTCTCCGACAAGCGCGGCAAAAACTCAGATTATCTGATTAGGCTTTTTTTTTTTTTTTTTTTTTTTTTTTCCCTTAAACGTTTTCACAAGCTCTAACACTTGTTGGATTTTCTGAGTTTTCAATGCATGTACTTTCTAAATTCCTAATTTTTAAAGTGACTAACAGGATATACTAAATCGTATGCTTTCCAAGTATTTCCTCATATATTTCGGATAATTCATAAGGTAAATTATAATTCATTTCATTAAAAGTTCAGAATTCGATATTTCATCGTTATGAAATGATTTTCCCTAATTTTGATCATATTTGTAAAGTTTTAAGTAGCTCTATAATCTGATTAAAAATTAACTAAAATATATTTATGGCATATTGATAGCATTGTTTAATTACCAAGTCCAAAATAACAGAGTCGATTAGTTTAATAAATACCCTTATTAATCTTTTTAAATGTAAAGAAAAACGAAAAATTCCAATAAAACTGCCAAAAATTAATTTGATATAAAAGGATTGTAAAAAAATGAAAACAAAAATTATGTAATAAAAACCAGACTGACTGTATTATCTAAAATGGTTTAAATTGAATAAATTCCAAAGTTGGGAATGTTGAAAAAAATATTTGAGTATATATGCGTTTTAGTATAAAAGCAATACAGAAGAGAACATTTTCCTGCTTATTTCAATATGATAAACAGTAATCCTAAAGTTCTGTCGAATTTGTTTCAGGACTATAAGTACTCTGTGATTCACTAGAGTGCTTACATTATCTTTCTGAGCATGTTCTGTGGTTTCTGCGTAATCGGTCTTTACTTAGAATCTTTCCATAATCGAAGTCCACTGTCACGTTTCTATAATCTAGTTTCTCCTCAAATATCAGCAGGACATCCCACGATTATTATTGTGCGCAGTACCTCATCAAAAATCATTCCGATTTCGTGCAAAATAAAATTTCATTTAATTGTTATCTAAATTTTGTGCAAAAATGCCCATAGTATTGGGATTTTAAAAGGGTGTGTGATGAAATCTAAAAACATCTTTCATAAAGTAGAAATCTGGATCGTTGAGCTTTTAGATGAACAAATTGTATTCATATTCAACTTTCAAGTAATATGATAAAATTTTCTAGAGATTGAAATAGTACAAATTCATTAAAGTACATGACACTCAGTAAATATCTATCAGTTATAATGTAATCAAGATCATTTAAGTGACCTTGTAAACGAACCGTGAATGCTTCAATACCGCCTTACAATAGAGAGCTTAACTGGGTCGAATGCAATAACATCTACCCTATTAAAATCCGTGCGTGTATGTGTCTACGTAACTTCAAAAACTCGGAAACCACTGGGCGCAGGGCTACAAAATTTGGCACGCGGGTTGCTTGTAAGGGGCTTATGAATGACTAAGGCCAAAAATTCGAAAATTTTAAACAGATTTTTTTTTGACGAATTTTTGCCTTTTTTTATGTTCAACCCGTAATCGCGCGAGTTCTAACAAGTTCTAAATGTTTACTGCAATGTGAGGTACACATATTAGGTACGCCACTCTGCAATACTAAGAAACTATAGCGGGTATTACGATAATACTTTTAGATCACATGCAAATATAAGTAGAGGTATGCATGCATATTACGTACGCCACGCTGCAATATAGGAATCAATTACTTTAAACTGGTATAAATCAAAAACTAATTAATATTTTTGCATGAAACTTTCAAAGGTTTGAACTACTCATGAAAACAATGTAAATGACATAATCCGCGTAAAAATCCGATAATTACGCATGGCTGTAGCTCTGTCAACAGATTTTGGTCTGAACAAGAATTTAAAAAGTGCAAAAAACAGCACTTTTAAAAGCACATTTACTGAAAATCTATTCGCCGGATTTCCACTTTAGTTTTGTTTTCTGAATCACGTTTCATACCCCATTCCATAGAAACAAGAATTTCGTTTCTATCATAAATAGAACGCGAGATATAGATGTATCAAAATTCCGTTTTGGTCAGTCCGGAAAATATAAACTAGACAGAGTACTAAAAAATAAATATTGCAAAATCGTTTGGCAACAATTGGCGGAAATTCCTTTTATTTACGGTTCATTGCACTGTTGTTTCTTTTGCTAGGTGAGAAATTCTGGAGTTTCTATGATCAAAATCCCGTTTTGGTCAGTCTGGAAAATATAAACTAGACAGAGTACTAAAAAAATTTGCAAAATCGTTTGGCATCAATTGGCGGAAATTTCTTCCATTTACCGTTCATTGCACTGTTGTTTATTTTGCTTGACGAAAAACTCGGTCGAGTTTCTATGATGTAGATCAAAGACAATAAATTGTACAAACAATAAATTGTAAAAATGTCTGCGTATAAGTGTGAATTGCTTAAATTTGTTTGTGATTGAGTTATGCACTTTCCAGCTGAACTATACTTATTACACCACTGAAATTCACTACAAGATGCTTATGGTGCACATAGTATGGATGAGTATGGTGCACATAGCATTTATTCCTCATTTACAGAGACACACAAAAGAATTCGGTTACAATACTGTCTAAAAGCAAAAAATTTTAGAAGTGTGTTTTCAATTATTTGTTTTCATTGTAACTAATTTTATGCATATTACTTGATGTGTAAAAATTCTATAGATCATATACAGTGCTGCTCAAAAGAATTCGAATACATTTACGTTTACTAACGTAAATTGCTGAAGGGTAGTTTTCAACTATGTTGCGCGTTTCCTAACTGAACTAAATTTTTGCAAGTAGTTTAAATACACATCTATAGATCATAAACAGAGCTGCACAAAATAATTCGGATATTTTTCGGATTATAGATGGGCTGAAATTGAGTTTTCAGATGCGTTATGCGTTTTCCAAATTCTTTGTTTAGACATTGTTTTTCACCGCATTAAACGGTGACGCTTTCTTACAATATTCTGAATGTGTTGGAGAATGTTTCACAATCTATGCTTGATGCATGATGTTACTTCTTTGTTTAAAGATAAAATGTTTTTCACTTGAGATAAATATAATTTTAAAGAATTAATTAACAAAAAAATATTTAAATGCTAAATATTAAATAGTTTAAATCTGATTTCTTAGTTACATCTGTAGGCACTTGGATATTCTTTTTAATTGGGTTAATATTTAAGAAAGATTATTCATTGTGTGCAAGAAAATTTACAGCTTATTTTTCTTTAAATTTTATCAGGTTTAGAATCTATAAAGAAAGTGCAAGTTTTTGAAAAATTAAAATGATTTGAAGAGACTAAAAGGAAAAAAATGTTATTCTTTTCAAATCTTTTAAAGTATTCTATGAAAGATCTTACAAAATATAGCCCCGTGAAAAGATATCTCTAAGAAACTGCATTGAATTTTTTTTAAATATAAAGAATGCATAAGCTGCTGTCAAAGTCGTCAAACGCAAGAAAAGCCTTTGTTTAAATATTCTATTCATAAATGGAAGAATATCTTAAATTTTATTAATTATTTATTTGTTTCATGAAACCCTTTTTGTGATGCAAGTGAATGGATGTATATTTATTATTATTTTTGCTAGCACACTGAAAGCTGAACATTATCCCATGTAACGAATTAAGGAAAGTTTTTACTGTATAACTTATTTAAAGCTTAATCATTGTTATAGCTGTCAACTATAATTTGATACAAGCGCTTTTATTATATATGTAAAAATAAAATAATAAACAGCGAATTAAAGCGTAAAAAGGAACTAAGCTCAAAAATTTGCACAATGTACATAACATACTTTGAAAATTCAGATACGGCTTATCTAAGTTACTTTAGTGACTATTTATTTCACGATAGTCTAAAAATAGTGAATGACCACTCAGCCTAGTTAATAGTGGGTGTGCTGGTTACAAATATTGCGAATTCGTAGATTAGATTGTACGTGGTTTAAGTGGGAATCATAATGTAACAGAATAGATAAAGAGCACCGTGGGACATTAACATAAAGACATTGGTAGACGAGGAAGGCAAACATCAGTAACAAGGAATGACTATAAATATCAATATCCCAATACAAAAAGGATAGAAACAGCAAAAATTAAATTTAAAAAATCAAAAAACCCGACTGCGTAAAAAGGAAACTAATTAATTATTTCTCATCAATGTGAAACTATTTTTTCATATTACTTACCTATTTTTTATATTTACTTGTATTGATGACTTTTAAGTTGTGTTTAATTGTTAGTTCCTATCTATAAACACTGTTTTGATGAAGCCTATAGATGTCTATGACATTAGAGTTGCAGTAAAGCTAAAGATCCTACCTACACAACTTCCAGGTTGTGTAATATTTAAACGGAACTTCTGACTGTAAAATAGTCAATGAAACATCGTCTTCATTTTGAAAGACCTATCTAATGATATGCCACTCAATAGGGTGCGTAAATTTTTTTTTCGTCTCTACCGCCATTTTGTATTTTACGGCCGCCATTTTGTATTTATAAAAACAAAACCTAGCCTATAATCATTGGACGGTTAAGACGAATCGATAGAGACCTCATTCATTAAAATCCATCCATATGTTGGGATGTTTCGAGGGTATAAAGAAATCCACATACCCAGATACGCGTGAAACACAAACCTGCTTGGCAGTCGGGTAAAAAGGACTTATTAGAAGAAACTTAACAGCACAATTTACAAGAAGAGAATACAGTTTCACAAAAGGCATTTAAATTTTCGTCATTCATCGTGCCGAACACAGACGACTCATGGATTCACTGGTCCTTGTTTTCGAATCAAACCTGGGGCGAAGCAGTGTGTATGTGTGTGTGGGGGGGGAGGGGGGAGGGGGGGGAGGGCTGCTTTTCATAAGATATGAAGTTTCTGAAATTAGGTTCATTTTATTTAATAGCTTAATATCCATAAACATTGTGAGAGCATCGGCAGATTTCTTAATGTAGCTACAGTATTATCAGTTAAGAATAAAGTTTAAAGGTTCGCTTCGGTGGAGAAATCAGAATAGAGTCGCCAAAATATTTTGACAGTAGGGCGGGGCTCATGGCACGACTTTTACCGCAATAGTGAGACTATTTTCTAAGGGCACAATCTATATTATAAAGCAAAAAGCATTTTTGTGTGTTACGCTGACGTCATACTGACAACAGTAGCAACGACCTGATTAATAAATTTCGCTTTTACTGCATTTTCATTAATTTATAAACATCATACAATTGCAAATTTTATAATTTCGAATCGAAAAAAAGTACTTTCAAATGCGATTTCTTTGAAAACTATATCTTAATTTACTGATTGTTTAGGGTTTTTTAAACAACTTTCATGCATGATTATGTATAAAATCTATGTCTATGGCGAGTCGATTAAGGACGATTAAGCCGTTTGCACAACAATATAAATATTTCAGCCTTTATTTCTTGCTATTATTCTATAACGAAATTAAAACTTAACTAAATTAAATAAATAACTAATTATCGCAAGTTTAACATGTATGTAATCGAGATTCGCGCTTAAAGACTGAAATTATCAGAACCAAAAAGGCTAACGTATGTAGCGAAATCTTTGGCTATTTCTTTGAGTACTAAACCTTGGTATGTGACTAATACGAAAGTACTGTTTTGAACAACTTTTAAAACTTTATTTAAATTCAAAATTGATATTTTTCATATGAAAATAACATTTGGTGTTATTACTGTAAATCTAAAAAAATATGTAAACGTAAAAAAATTATAAACGTTTTCAGTTAAAAATGGTTTTCACCTATGTTGTGCATTTTGGGTAATATGTTCTTAAGTCCGGGAAACACAGGTTGACTCTCCTGCTATCATTAAGGGGACATAGTGGAGTTTAAAATCCTTAACATTTTTTTTTTTTATTTTTGTAAATTTCACCTTAAATATTATTCAAGGGTACATTATATGCATTGTGGCATAGATTTATCATAAAAAAATGAAAAAAAATTATTTTTGAGAAAAAAAATGGAATTTAACGCATCGTCTTAGAAATCTTCGAAATGCCCCATTCCATATCAATGAAAATCCAAATATTTTTTATAAAAGTTTGGTTTATATATAGAAATAAAATAGAGCATCGAATTTTATATATGTGAATTTAAAAGTAATAAAAAAAAAAAAAAAAAAAAAAAAAAATTGGAAAATTTTGAAATGTTTTCGAAAAATTTTCAAATTTTTTTTTTATATTTTGTAAATTTTATCTTAAATATTATTCAAGGGCACGTTATATGCATTATATCATGCATTTATCACAAAAATTCAAAAAAAAATTTTTTTTTTGAAAAATTTTGAAATTTTTTCGAAAAAATTTTGAAATTTTGAATTTTTTTTTTTTTTACCTTTAAATTCAAATATATAAAATTCGATGCTCTATTTTATTTATATATATAAACCAAACTTTTATAAAAAATATTGGGGATTTTCATTGATATGGGAGACGCAGGGGGCATTTCGAAGATTTCTGAGACGATGCGTAAAATTCAATTTTTTTCTCAAAAATAAAAATTAAAAAATTTTTTTTTTTGCGATAAATGCATGCCATAATGCATATAATGTACCCTTGATTAATATTTAAGGTGAAATTTACAAAAAAAAGAAAAAAAAAATATATATATACATTTTTAAGGATTTTAAACTCCACTGTCCCCTTGAAGGACAATTCTTCGTTTTGATTAGATTTCCAAAGAGACAAGATTAGTTCGAGTGGAATTCGATCGTTAAACAATGAGCAATGCAGAAATTTGGAAAGAGCGCGATCAATAATTTTCAGTTATCGCTTTGGTGAAATTAGTATGGTATTAAAGTACTACGGGAGAAAGGAATATGATATTATATATATAGAGAGAAAATAATCAATGTTAATTGTTTTAAAATTTTAGAAAATTGGTGGAGGGCGATAAGAAAGTTACATTCTAAATAAGATCAATATTTAAAGTTTAATTCTAGTTATTAATCTTTTGAATTTTGCAAAACTAAATTTCAAATGAAATATGCCAGATGGTTAGTACTTTTTTTCTCCTTTTTACAGAGAACGAAAATTCTGGACACTCTCCTTTCAAAAGTCTATTTTGATCTAACTTTTCTCATGGAAAAAAAAAACGTCAAATCTGTTTCGTTTAATTGCATATTTTGTTTCTGCGATTAAAGAAGACGAAAATTTAAAAAATGTTGTAAAACTATACGCATCCTGTAGATTTCTTATAAATGCTCTGGTACTACAAATAGTGATAACAGAAACTTAGAAACCACTCTTTATTTCAACGAAACAACTGAAAAGAATGCTTCATTTCAAATTTCGCAACACATATCTAATAATATCTTCGATTTAATATCTTTTGTTGTCTAAGAATTTCTTATTAACATTCTCGGCACCTTGGACAAAAAAAAAAAAAAAAAAAAAAAAAAAAAAAAAAAAAAAAAAAAGCTCGCTAGTCAGTGTCATTTACTTTGCCCAAAATCTTGTCTTGTGTCGATTTAATATAAAATATATGAACATTTTCGAAGTAGGGGAAAGTAGGGTTATGGCACTCAGAAGGGTAATCCCACCCACCCAATATCTCTAAACAGAATAGAATTGAAAGCGTGCGATCGGTACCGGCACCTAGCGAACTTCATCCTAAGTTCCCAGTATTGATTTAGTGCCCGTCGGGAGGAAAGTATTTTTGTGTCCTCACGTTATTAGTTTGAAGTTGTTTTATTATAAAATTCTACAGCATCTAACTTGAAGGTAAGTGTAAACTCTTATTTTCAAATATTAATTTACTCATTATGTCTACAAAATATATACCGGGTGGTTATAAAATAAGTATCCCTATTTGGAGCTGTCTGTAGCTTGAAGGAATAACCCGAATGAAACCAAAATCGGTACAGATACTATTCAAGAAGGGGAAGAAGAATGGAACAATAAAAAAAGATAGTTACAATAATCGGCAACAGATGGCGCTACGGGTCCTGTCGGTGCAAACGACGTTGTAATCATTAGTAAAATCAAAACGTGGTCATTTCTGCCATTAATGTGGTATGGCATGGCTCTCAGTTTACCAGATCGTGCTTTAATTTTAAAACTATTCTACGTTAACAGTTCAAACAGTGCAGGTGACGTCTTTACGTGAATTTAGGCGTGTGAAAGGAATGGGTAAAGGAAAAGGTCCTTTAACACCGTGTGCAGTGAGAAGAATTATAAAAAAATTCGAGGAGACTGGATCGTTTACTGTAAAATGTGGAAGAGATAGGAAACCAGTACTTCTCCGCATTCAAGAAGAAATTGCTACTGCGATTGTGAAGCCATCAGGGACTCCGGAAGCCGGTCCTAGTGCACGTGGAGTTGCCCGAAATTTGGATATTCCATATGCTACTGTTCGAAAAGTCCTACGAACGGTAATCCAATTTTATCCGTATAAAATTAGTTGTCATCAACAATTGTTACCAGGTGACGCGCAGCAGAGACTGGATTTTGCTTTAACGTTTTTAGCACGAATGGAGGTGGATGATGCCTTCCCATGGAAGATTTTATGGGGGGCATGAAGCCCATTTTCATATGAATGGGACAGTCAATACGCAGAACTGTGGAATATAGGCTTCGGAGCCACGAACTGTTATTCATGAAATACCCCTCCACTCTCCAAAAGTCACTGTGTGGTGTGGCTTTACTGCAAGTTTTATTCTTGGTCCTTATTTTTTTTAGGAGTTACGACCAACAGGCCCTGTAACGTGTTCGGTTACTGCACAAAGATACCTGCGCATGTTACAAACTTTTATAGTTCCTCAAATGCAGCAAAGACAGTGCCTGTCTGAAACGATTTTTATGCAAGATGGATCTCCGCCCCATATTGGGCGAGCAGTGCAACAGTTGTTACGTCAACATTTCACAGATGATAGAGTAATAAGCCAGTATTTTCGTATGACGTGGCCTTCCCGATCCCCTGATCTGACGCCATGTGATTTTTGGCTTTGGGGACACTTAAAGTCTATTGTGTACCGTGGAGGTGTCGCAAACCTCAATGACTTAAAAGATCGCATATCACAACATGTGCGAAACATCACTCCTGATGCGTTGCATTCCGCAGTTGAGCACGTCATCCACCGCCTGGATTGTGTCTTGCAGCACAATGGTCCTGTGGAACCAGAACTTGATCGCCACCGCCATGCGAAATCTTAACCCATTCACTGTGAAAATTTCCAATAAATTAGGTAGGCCATCCGGTTTCGTGCCTTAATTCTTTGTTCTTGTATTGCACATTACATTTCAAACACAAAAGCGCCATCTGTCGGCGATTATTGAAATTTTTTTTTAATTGTTCCATTCGTCTTCCCCCTTCTTTAATAGTACGTATGTGTACCGATTTTGGTTTCATTCGGGTTATTCCTTCAAGCTACAGACAGCTCCAAATAGGGATACTTATTTTATAACCACCCGGTACATTTAGCTGTACTTTCATGCTTTTATTTATTTTTGTAGTGCGTTGTTACACCAATTATAATGCATCAAAATCCAACATGGCGATAACGGGTAATGGCGCTCGCGTGGAATTCCAGAAGAAGTGCTGCCAGTTGGCAACTTTTTCAAGTTCAAATTTGTTGACTGACACCACTTTTTTGAAATGGTAAAATTTCCCCGTTTTCGCCTTAATTAATATGCCATTAAACAAGGAGAATTTTACGATTTCAAAAAAGTGGTGAAAAAAAATTAAATATAAAAAAAGTATCCCACTATATGTCTAACACAATATGTCTAAATTGGTTTCAAAAAGTCTGCAGTGGTGTGAACAGCCCACACAACTACATACGTGACTTTTGTCTTACTTAAATGTTGTATTCAAACTCTGAGCGCAATTACCCTACCATGTCGGGCATTACTGCTCAATCGATGGTTATTTAAATAAAACGATAAAAAAAAAATCCTAAAACTTTTGTGAAAATTAGTTGATTGCAAACTGTTGCTTATGCTTTGGAGTTATACTTCGTTAATAAAATACTGAATTTTTTATCTAAATTTGACTAGCTATTCATGTTTTCCCTTAAGTGAGCGCCATTCCACTACTTTCCCCTACTATTAGTTCACAATTAGTTGACATGTGAGTTGCACAACTTTAGACACATTTATTTGTTCGTTAAGGAAACCATAAGAACTAGAACCTACTAGACCTAGTTTTTGGTTAAATAACGCGTTTTCTTCACCATTTGCGTCTTTTAAAGTATGTGCTTGAACTCAAATCGCGGTTTTTTCGAAAATTTTCATTATTTTAAATTAAAGTTCAAACATTTAGGATTCCGAAAATGCCTTACTTCGGTTCAGCGATAATTAGAAGGAAAGTTATAGCCCAAAATATAAACCGAAAGTGACCGTTTAAAGAGTCACAGAAAGGTAAACAATACATTTTAATACACAAATAGATGATATGCAATGTATACACAAATATATACACAAATATATAAACGCCTACAAATATGGTGGATTTTAAAGTTGTAAACTTTATACATAATTTTTTGTGCTATATCAAAATCTTAATTTGCGTTTTCTGGAAATCTGCGTTTTTCGTTGTGTACGTTTACGAGAAACATCATTTCCTAAAAAGTTTTCAAGATATTAAAATAAAATTCTGTAAAAAGGTTCTGCTCATCTATTGGTATGTTATGAAGCAAAATATAGCTTGTAAGTTTGTATATATTAAAAGCTGTTTTTATTGAAAAAATACATATAAAAAAAAATCATATTTTGTATATAAAATTTGGTATATGTTAGTAAATTTAAGAAGTATTCCAAACCTTTTCCTTCATAACACAGGTAAGTGATTTACTAATATATTGTTGAAAAAAAGGTGAAATACATTGAATAGATTTCGTTATAGAAGGTTTGGCATAAACGCAATTCTTTACCAAAATTTGACTAAATATTGCCTAAATTTGAAAAGTTAATTAAAATTCCATTAAAAATTTATATGAATATATAGTTTTGGAGGGAGGAGTGAAAGGGGAGGGAAGTGGAGGTGAATGGCTGATTTTTAGCTTATGGGGCTAGATTTGTGACAGTGGATGAGACGTAACTACTGTCGTTTGGATTCGGTGTCATAGTGATATAACCACATCTCATCCACTGTCACAAAAGTAGCCTCATAAACTCCAAACCAGCATCCACTTTCACCCCCCTCCTTAAAATCTCCCTCAAAAATAGGTCTTTAAAACTTGATCTCCTCCCTCCAAAACTATGTTAATATAGCAGCTACGGTTCTGAAACTGAGCGTATAGGCATTTAAGACATTAGGCTTCGATATTCCACATCAACCATCGCAGTACAAATATTTTATATACACTAGGGACAATAATTATTGAACCAACCATGTATATAAAAAAAACAATGTCTGATATACGACAGTGTAGAGAAATTTTTTTAAATGGATCGACAAGTAGCACACGACAGAAAAAGGACTGGCACTGGCCAGTGTCTGGATTTGGTGTGGTAGACCCCCACATGGCACCAACTTTTACTCACTTTATCTAGCGTCAATTCCCTTCCATAGTGGGCCTTCAAATCCATAATGCCCGAAATGTCCATTAATTCTGACGTGGATTTTTAGGTGGTGTTTGTAGAGCTATAGCCCATGGGCCACTCCACCTAGCTGAATCTTACATGGACTTTGTGATAAGAATCGTCATCGTCACTGCTAATATCCACGAAACACCGGGAAATTTTGAGAACTGAAGATGAAGTTTCTGGAGTATATATAATTCCACTGAAAACAGAAAATATTTATCTCGAATACATCGGAAGGACTTCACGTAAACTTAAATTCCGTATTAAAGAACATTTGAGAGATTTAAAGTATAACCGACCTACAATAGCCCTGTCAAGACTTAACCAGAAGCAGAATATAAAGTTAATTTCGAAGACGCAAAAATTATATATCCCTCAAAGAATTATCATGGTTTAATCACCCGCAAATCAATAGAAATTATTACTAAAGAAAATAGTGTTTGCAATGACGTTTTATCCTACAACGTACCCAGAATTTGGCTCAGTTTGCTTAAATAATCATAAAACGAGTAATATTCCACTTCCCTATATCCATGTTTTATTTTTCCAATGTTTTCCGGATCTAAAAATTAACTTCCACTTTCACTCCTTTCGTCACCATCTACGTGAATTTTGAAAATTAAATGTCAATAACAATTGTATTTTTTATATTTCTCTGACGAAGACTATCTTTTTATAGTTGAAAGTACTAAGGTATTAAAATAATTTAACATCTTTTTAATATTGTCTCATCTTTTAAGTAGTTTTGCACATAGTGTAAGTTTAAGTTTAATAAATTATCATTTAAAATTCCTAAAAAGTAAATAAATATATATAATGTATTATTCCTGAACTTTGCTTAAAATATAAAAATATATAAAATTAAATAATAAAAAAAATCTAGACATAAAATAGTTTGGATTTTCGTCAGCAGAGATGTTAGTTTACAAATTAGATAAAGTATAAATTTTTAGGGGAAAAAATATAAACGTAATTATATATTTTTTAGGAAAATATAAAACAATTCAAAGTTGCAGCAATTCTTAACCATACTTAAAAGTTGTAAAGAGTCAAAATATAAAATCAATTTAAAAAATCAAGCGGTAACACCGAACTCGGGCCGTCCGTCTGGCAGACGAGCACTCTGCATCAACTCCACGGACGACACATTGAAATTGACGAACTAATGGGTATTTGAAACGCATGTTGAACTTTGACCCCTAGTTTCTCAAAATCTAAGGCCCTTTTGAAGCAATCCCTTCACAGGAATAATTAGGTATAAGAACTCTACAACATACCTTAAATTCATCAAAATCGGTGAGCATCATGTTTGGTGGGTCCCCTTTTCAGTACTGAAAATTTTCAAGTTCGGTACACTTTCCGTATGTAATTGAACCCCTAAGGAAAATTTATGTGTAGCATTTTGTAATAACTGTTATTACTAACCGTTTGGTGCCAGTCACATTTTTCTGCGATGACTTGCGTTCAAGTCAGTTGGTGCAATTTTTTCCCTTTAGGACTGTGCATGACATGCATAATACCCTGCATAGTCAATTAATGATAAAAATTTAAAAAAAATTATAAAATGGATAAGTTCCCACTGAAAGAAATCAAGACGAAAAAAAAGCAATTTAACAAATTACAACGACCATTTGGAAAATAATTTTTTCAAAGACTAAAATTTAAGACATAAAAAATCGCACGGAGTTGATCATACATTACGTACGCCATGGATTAAACATTGACATTCATGGACCCATCATGAACAAATTTTAAAAGAAATTTCAGTTTTACAATTTTCGGTACTGTAAATTTTTAAACTTCTACGGAGCTGGTCATACATTACGTACGCCATGGATTAAACATTTATATTCCTGGACCAATTTTAAATGAAATTTCATTTTTAAACTTCTAAAATCCCACAATATCGCTTTTACATCGTCGTATAGAGAAAAAAATGTACTTTTAAATGCAATTTGTTTGAAAGCTGTATCTCAATATGTTTCTGAGTTATTATTTTTTTTTTGTAGTTTTTATTACTTTTTTGTCATAGTGGCATATTTCCATCTCTGTTGAAAGTAAAGGGAAAATACAGATTACTGTATAGTCCAATCAGAAAACGAATAAAATGCGGGATTCAACTAATAAAACGCTTCAGATATGTTTTTGATTTCCTACCCTGACCTAAAACAATAACCATTTTTCCAAATGGTTAATAATAAAAAATACATATAATAAAAAAAAAATATTAATCCCAATCCTCGTTTTATGCACAAATATCAGTTTTAAAGCAACAATTAAGAAAAAAAAATGCAATTTTTTCACATTGTACTGTGTTTGGTTAAACAGTAAATTCTGAGTCACAGAATAATATTTAAATAATCTAAAAATAATATAAATGTAATAATATAAGTTTTCAAATAGGCCCGTCATTTTTGGGATGCCCGGTATATTTGTTTAAGTATCGCTGTATAATCATGATAACGATAGCCAGAAAAGACACGTTTTCGTTTTCTCTTTACCGCATTCATGTTTTGAGAAACATTAAACTTAACAAGTCGGAAATTGTACGTCAAACGTGGCAAATGCGGTGCGTTCGTACTATAACTAGTTTTATAAATATTCAGATCTTGGTGCAATAGCTGTTACACTCTTATGCAAAAATTCATGAATACAAAATTTATTGGGATTATATTATATATTAAATTCAGTAGTACGGAAATAATATGACTCTATGTTAAATATGACATAATCACCATGGCAACCTAGAATCATTACCTTTTGTGGGATATAACTGAATTAATTACGTATGATAGGATTTAATAGAATGAAGAAAACTTTTATTAATATCTTTTTAAGTCTTGATTCGATTTTCGTAAAATTTGAAATGAAAAAATTCTGCAGCTGTTATTTATATTAAATTTCAAACCATTCGGTTGAGTAGTTTTTGCACTGTTATATGCGGACAGACGGGCAGGCAGACAGACGGGCAGGCAGACAGACGGACGGACCAGACAACGACTATAGGTGTTACGTATTTATATAATTACGCATCTATATTATAAAGGACAAACATATTTGTGCGTAACGCATACGTCATTCTGCGAATGGCAACACTTTGAAATTTGAAATGAAATTTCGGTTTTACAATTTTCGCTAGTGCACATTTTTAAACTTCTAAACATCACACAGTTTCAATTTTTACACAGTCGTATAGGAAAAAAAATGTACTTTTAAATGCAATTTGTTTGAAAGCTCTATCTCAATTTATTTTTGAGATATTAATTTTTTTTATAGTTTTTAGTACCAATTTTGTAATTGTGGCAACTGAAGTACTCCATTTCTATTAAAAGTAAAGGGAAAATAGTCATGGTTTATTTATTTTTATCGATTATACCCTTTTTGATGCCATTTTCACATTACAAATAAAAGTATTGAGATGCTAGGCAAAATGATTCAGTGAGTAAAAATGATGTCATATTTAAAACAAAAGGATCATTTTCTTTGATAAAACTAAATATTTGAGCAATACTAAATGGCCGATACTATGGCAACTAAAGGCAAATTTCAGAATGGTAAATTTTCGCGGGTATTTTCACATGAAAAGTTGTATCGGACAAACGTGACTTTAAGTTTGGAAATAGATTCAATTAATAATGTATTGCGCGTTAATATACTTTTAAATTGTGAATTTGAGTGGTGTGTATGTAAATTTTGAGAATGTGAAAACAACGTACAGTTTAGATTTTAAGGGGAAAATTTTACGATGTGACAAAGCGAAATCCTTTTTACTGATTTTGCATTCCGTAAATACAAATGTAAGACCCTCAATCGATAACTTCAACATAATTACTCATCTTGATTACGTATTCTAATACAGTTTAATTTTTCAATAATTTAAGCAGTTGAAATGTTTGGAAATAATATTTTGGTAATTTTAAGTTAAAAACATTATTTGATTTAAGAGTTAGATAACCAGTTTATTGTAATTATTTTTGTAGGTTTATTATAAATTCGATCTAACAGTTCCATGCTAAACATTTTAATTCGTCGAATTTCGACGGGTTCCAACTCGTTTATATAGTGACCTAAAAACAAAAACAAAAAATGAAATTATCCAATTGTAGTTAAATTCCAGGAATTGTTTTATTAAGAAAAAAAATTATGATAATTCTGTATAAAGGAAACAGTTATTATTTTAACAATTCTCATTTTCCTCCATACAGTTTATATGCTGGTAAAAGCTTTAAAAGCTTTCGTAAATGATCCCAATTATATAAACATTTCTGAAATAAAATTTACAATTGAATTCATTTAAACAAGAATAAGATCAACATTTTTTTTTTTTTTTTTTTTTTTTTTTTTTTTTTTTTTTTTTTATTATTTATTTATTTAAGCGTGGGCAGAATACAAATAATTCAATATACGAGTAACATGATATTACAAAGTTTAAACAGAAATAAATGTTGTAGTTAGTTTCAATTTCTGGAAAATTTCAGTTACATATTTAAAAGTTACAAAAGAATTAGAGCCATTATTCAAATTTATTTACATTTTGAAAATAATGTCACTTTAAAATATCTTTTAAGATCAACGTTACGACATAAAACTTCACTTATTCTAGAATTTAATAACGACGGATTAGAAATATAAATCAACTATTACATCTAAAAAAGGTCATAAAAAATCCACTGAAAAATTCAGTTTGATTAATGATATTTGTGAGACGTTTTGAATAATTTCTTTTTAATTTCATAAGTAACAAAAAACCTTAATGAGGTAAGACTACTTACATTTCATCTAAATAAGTAATCGTTTCAACATTTTTTAGTTTATTCTGTTTCACTAAACACTTTTTATATCTAAAGAAAAGTAAGTAATTCAGTATATTAACCTAATGTAAACACTTTTTTAAAAGGATTACAAAAATATTTGTCATTATGATTTATTACCTATTTTTACTTTATTGAAGAATAATAAAAAAATAAGGATAATTTGTTTAAATTAAACAAAATTAAAATGATTAAGAAATAAAGTTTTCTTTCTCCTTGTCAAAAGCATATTGTTTACGTTAATATAGAATTTTGATATGTTTATCATTAAGGAATAACCTTGGATCTGTTTTGAATAATATTCAAATGTATAAAAAATCTTTTTACAGCATAACTTTTTTGAAGATAATAATAACTCGAGGCTATGCGTATGTTTTTTTTAAAGAATGAAAAGATCATATAATTTTTCTGGGAGTAGATTTAAAGCAATAATTCGATTTTCAGAAAGTCGAATTGCAATTTAATCATGTAACAATCTTGATAAAAAAAGCTTTTTAAAAAAATATATATAAACTTTTAAAATGTTATGCCTCTTCTGTAAAATATTTATATTAATAATGTTTCCTTATAATTTAAGTTCCTTAACTTCTTCTCGCACGTTATACGTTTTTCCTTTCATTTGGAAAATACATAAGACTTCGGAAGTTTAATTTAGTTTAGTGTTGGTACGTTCGTGTTTTGTTCACAATTTGAGTGAAAAACAACCTCTAACTTAAAGCGGATTCAAAACCCTTATTAGCCTTTAAGCCCACATAGGATTTGAGCTTATAATTTCTCGACTAGTAGTCAGCTCTTGTGATGCGTCAATTCGTCACTGTCTGCAAACAAGTGTAGATGGGAAATACCGAATAAAATATTTCCTGCTATCGTACCTGCTTTTCAAATGAATAACATATAAAATCCATTATTTAAATCAATGCCTAAAAATCCAAAATTTCATAAATAGAACAGTTTCATATAATATTATTTGTCTTTTGTTGCTTATTAATACAACCTAAAAAATACGAAAAATTTTAGATTCTTCTACGAAACGCCGAAATTTTCTTACGTACCATTGGTGATCCACGGACTACCGGTTGATGATCTCTGTTCAATTAACTAAATGTTCAATTAACTAAAAAAAATCGATTTTATTAAAAAAAGCAAACATTTCTTCTCGAATTTAATTCAAAATATAATATTCATATTTTACATTTAACAATCAGATTATGTCTTATTAAAAATATGTCTAATATGTAATAATTTTTTATCCTGTATTATTTAGGATGAGCGAAGCGAATCCTCTACTAGTCTACTCAAATTACATTTTGTCGTACACTTTACAAAAAAACTATTCAGTATTTTGACTTGAAATTAAACATAAAAATAAATTATGACCTGTAGATTTGCACAATATTATTTTTTTTTACAAAATAACCTTCAAAAATGTATTATTTTATTTTATTTATTTTACATGTTTTTCCATTACGGACGCTTTTTTGCAAATAAAAAATGAAACAAATATATTTTCGGAAGAAAAAATAAATCACGGAGTTAGTCATAGATAGAATCATGATTAATTAAATAGTTTCACGATTTCATTTATGAAATTTTTAAAATTCCTTTTTATGGAAATTATAGCATATTTTTAATGAATTAAAATTTGTGAAAATTCAATTATTTACATTAAATTATAAAAGTATTTTTCAGTATTAGGAATTCCAATACAAATTTATTCCTATTTGAAATCATTTACGCAGACGATACTTAGGCATTTTAAAAGAATTATATCAAGACTCCCTTATCACATATTAGACTTGACAATCGCTAAGTTTCTTTTGTCCGCTGTACACGTGGTCAGAAACCAAATGGTTGTCCTATTACTAGCGCCATATAACATGAGAAATAGAAATATTTTTAAATTTGTTTTTCATATCTGTTTTCCCATCTTCTTTACGATATGCTGAATATTTGTAGTTTACAAATGATAGTTGTTAATTTAAAAATTTTCATAGGTTCTGGACATTTTTTTAATAACGTGGACTTATTTTATTGTTAAACAAAAAAAGTTTATTGCTGAATTCCCTTATGTAAATAACAATAATCAGGAAAGAAAAATATTTTTCCACAAATTCGTCAGTGATATTACATTAGCTTTTGAAATAAATGGATAGTATCTAGATCCCGAAAAAGTTAAATATTTTAATATATTTTCTCGGCACAGATGTCATGTACGCCCCATATTGGCGCGACTTTTGTCCCACGCCAATTCGGCGAAAAATTCAACAGCACAAACAATAACATCCGGGTTACATATCAAGCAAAATAACGGCACTTTGGCGCCAGTTAAGTACCCGTTGCGTATATGACATTGGCGTCAGAAACAAATCGCGCCAATATATGACATCTGTGCCATTTTCTCTTTTATATTTTCAAATATGTGATTTACTTTATTGCTGGTGTTTTGCTTCTTTTCACAGTTAATTTCATGTTACAGTATTAATTTAATATAAATGCACACTTTCATTTATTTATTTATTTGTTTATGATTTGTTTTATTTTTGAAGCAATTGGGGATCATTTCAGCTTAACATACTTTAGGCGCAAGCTTGACATTTTTTTCGTGCAAAGTTTGTATGCATTAATCCATGAAAAGTTTCATAATCGGGTCCACAGCAAATTGGCATATCTTGGCGCGCATGGTTTGGCGCATAATTAATATCTTTTTTGTAATTCACGTGTGTTATGTGGGTTACTGTGTATATGAGACGTTATGTACGTCTGTATATGATATATAGAAGTTCAATGCACTTCATGATGTACTAAAATTTATCTTAGAATCCAGCAATTACTAGCCTTAATAATAATGATAATAACAGTAAAACTTAACAACATATATAAATTTTGCGGTAATCAAAGTATTTTAGGAAAGTTAGAACACGGACTGAATCCATAAACACTTTAAAAAAATTGGAAACATAAAAAAGTTTAATAATCACTTTAATTCATACATGTCCCTCAGCTTTTCTCCCAAAAGATAAAGTATTGTCATGCTACAATTTTGGTGTTTGTAAATCTTCGTTTGGGATTTTTCATTAATCCCTACAGCCAATTGGCTTATTACAGTGAGTGTAGTTTGGCGCAAAACAGTTTTGCGCCAAACCGTATTAATGATAGCACACTCTTCCAGCATCGCGCTTTTTGCAGCTAACTTAGGCTGTAGAACAGATTACATAAAATTTGCTAATACTACATTATATAATAAAAAATCGGTACTTTTCAATCCTTGGCGAGAGAAGGAAATTTGGCAACGCAATTTTTGGAAACCTATTCACTGTTTCATATAAAGAAGCAAAATTTTTCTATATTTATACAATTTGTTTAATATAAAAGAGCAATTTATCTATTTTTATATACAAACATAAGTAAATTGTATATAAAAAATGAATAATACCTACAAATTAAATTTATACTTGTAAGTTCTTATAAAACAAGCTAACAGTTCATAAATGTTTGTTTTCATAACTGATTGTATCATTTGGCAACAAATCTCACTTTCTGAATTGTGCCAAAATTAAAAAAAAAAAAAAAATCTAGAAAACAGGAATTTTGTTTTTTCAGAATTTAGTGTTGCCCCCGATGAAAAAAAAAATATATATATATATATAAATAGTACAAAACATATTTCAATTTTAAGACTTAAAGCACACACTTTTATATTATGTAAAATGACGTCATTTACATCCGCATAAGAATTTCCACATTTACGATCCACTCTTAAACATCCACAGTAAATCATGCATAGGATGTCACTATCGCAAAATAATACACAAACGCAGCAAAAACATTCCGTCATTAAAGAAACTCGACAAAAAAACGGCTATCTAATGATTCATAGGTATTCATTTGTTTGTAACATTAATATAGACGATTTCAGTCGTGACGTCAGTCATAACGTTTAGGTTGGAAACTGACACCAAACAAACGGTTGCTATGTTGTTTTTTCTATTTTGTTTCTGTATTGCAGCTATATATTATATCTATATCTCATATCTAAGTGTTTTAATACTTGATATGTACTGGTAACTTTTTCCACGATTTATATTTAAAAAGAAGTGACGCATAGCAACCGTTTGTTTGGAGTCAGTTTCCAACCAAAACGTCATGACTGACGTCACACTGAAAGCATCTATAGATACTTAAAATTAAATATAGTTATAATAGCTCCATGTTTTAACAGAAATTTTTCATTTATATTTTTTCAAAATAGCACGTATTTTAATAACATTTTCGGTTGTTATGAGAAAATGCCAACAAAAAGATATAATTGCTATTTTTGAACTATTTTCCCTTTACTTTCTACATAAATGGAGTACTTGAGTGGGCAAAATTAGACGAATGGTGCTGAAAACTACAAAAAAATTAATGTTTGAAAAATAAATGGCGATACAGTTTTTCAACAAATTGCATTTAAAAGTACTTTTTTTTTTCAATACGACGGTATAAAAATTGAAAATGTGCGATGCTTAGAAATAAAAAAAAAATGCTATAGAGTAGGGGTGCACAACCTTTTTAAGAGAAGGGCCACTTACAAAAATGACTGGATTGTTGAGGGCCATATCAGTAAAACGGTAAAACGGCAAGTAAGGCTTCTTTTTCGGGGAGATGATACGAGGCCTATTAATCGGATAAAAAACATGGTTTAAGAGAGGGCGCGAGGAACCATAACAGAGATATAGCAAGGATTATTTTCAGGTAGTGATAGTGATAATATTCCTTGATTTTATTTGGGAGAGTAAATTTTGAAATTCGCGGGCCACAAGTTAACCCATCACGGGCCACTTTTGGCCCGCGGGCCACCGGTTGTGCATCCCTACTATAGATTATTTAATCGTACTGCTTTGTTTTACGGCTGGCTTCTGTAAGGTAACGTTATTTTTTGAAGACGACATAAAATAAGCTGAGAGAAAAAAATAGCATACCGTACCGGGGGCTAAAAAAAACCGCAAAGGCCTTTTTACTGAAAAAGTACCAATAAATCTTACATTTAGATCTTCATTTTCAAAAGTTTTCACATTTTTGAAAGCCAGAAAATAACCGTGCGAAATAATTTATTTTTTTGCGTATTTATTTTAGTGGAATTCGAAAAAATATTTTTTTTACAATTAATGTCAATAACACAATATTTTTCATTTTTCACTATACATTTGTTTGCGGAGTATTATCAGTAGTATGCGCTAGGTGGCGTAACTTTCGGGACAAAGTCAGTTAATAAGTTGGCAATTATCGGGGACATTTTTACCCATAGACTTTCTCCGGATTGTCAAGTCCGATATATGATAAGGGAGTCTTAAATTATATTATGATTTTTTTTTGTAAAGGGGCAACAAAAGAATTGTAAACAAATAAAATTAATTACCAAGTTCTATATATCATAAATAAAAAATTCCGAGGAAATTCTTAGTTATTTGTCTGAATTTACATTTCAAAAATTTAAATGCGCCAAAACATAAAATTTTTGTTTAATAAAGATGCAAAAATAATGTAAAAAATATTGTTACTTCCAAATAATTTTCTTATTAAATAATGCTTCGCGATTCCAAACAAAACATGGCTTTTGCTAGTTTTATAAATGTTAAAACATCAACCATTATTTCATAACGACGAAATATCCCTGAAATTAAGTTTAAATTTCTGAGCTTTCTGAACAAGAAATTAACCAACCTTACCAATCCGCCATTTGAAGAAAACCCACATCTTCACTTTAAACTCATCCTCTTCCAAGTGCTCGCTAGCCGAGTGGTTAGTATTCTCAGTTCGAAATGTGCTATCCCAGGTTCAAAGCTAACGCCACGGAAGATCGAGAAAAGTATTTTTTGAAAAACTCCTTTTTTACAGATTACCGACATTTTCTGTCCTGGAACGGGAAAAAAAAAGAACGGAAATTTCTTCAATTGGCGGATATTTTCTTTCTTGTCACAGAGAAAAAAGAAACGGACATTCTTCAATTCTCGGATATATTCCGGTAGCTGTGCTAGCAGGAATATTTCCGTAAATTGAAGAAAGTATTTCTGAGAGTGTGGAGTAGACGCATAAGAACTTCGTTCGCACAGCTCAATTATTGAGCTGAGCTCATATGCGTTCACTCCAATGGTAAATTTGTCATGTTACTTCTTCTAACTGTTCGACCGATGGCAGATGCTTATTTTTATTGAAAACTTCCAATAATATTTTTACTTTCGTCTATCTTTACATGAAGAAAGTATTGGATTCATGAAAATTTTCGAATTCCGGTTTTCGACGGATTTACATGTTTTAGGGGTCAGAGATTCCAAAAAGCATGTTTTTACAAAATGTCCGTCTGTGAGTCTGTCTGTGTGAGACACAAATTTTGTGGGCACTCTATCTCAAGAACTAATGAACGGAATTTAATAAAAAATTATATTCAGTTCGTCCGTGATATAATTGGTGCTGATTAGTTTTTGGTGTAAATCGCTCAACAGGTGGCGCTGCTACGCAGCATTTTTCACGATTTCCACAATAGCTCAATCTTTAGAAGTAACGCACGGATTTTCATCAGACTGCAGATTCAGTTAGTCCTTGGTAGGAACTGATGTCTTATACATTTTGGTGTAAATCGTTCAACAAGTGGCGCTGCTATGCTGCATTTTTGCGATTTCCGCAATAGCTCTATCTCAAGAACTAATGCTTGGATTTTCAACAAACTTCAGATTCAGGTATACTTTGATATCAATTAATGCTGTTTATGTTTCGGTGCAAATCGCTCAATAGGTGGCGCTGCTATGCTAAATTTTTCAGAATTTCCGATATAGCTCTATCTCAAGAACTAATGCACGAATTTTCATCAAACTTCAAATTCAGATATACAGTGAAACTTCCATTTAACGAAGTCTCATCGTTACGCTTAAACACTTCGTTATTAAGAAAATACGTTAAATAGAAATCGACTCAAATTCATGAAATTTGTATAATAAAATACACATGCATAAAATGAAAAATACACATAAAATGAAAATATTGGAAAAATGTATTTTAATTCGAGCAGCGACTTTTTTTTTATGCAGTGTAAATATATGAGTAAAAAATAATTAGATGGTTGGTTGGTTGATTTTTGACGGCCGATTATCTACTCTAGGGATATAGGCCCGAGGGGGGGGGGGGGAGTGCCCTCCGCGGGGGTCTTTCTAAGGGAACATAACCCGTATTTATGCATGAAAATCCATGGCTCGAAGAAAACCACGAAAACTCCGAACGATTAGGACGACGGGCGTGATTATGTTCGAACCCAGCACCTCCCGTCTACCAGCTTCGAGAGGAAAAAAAATAATAATTAGAATAATGTCACATTATAAAGAGAGGTAAATAAAGATTGAAGCGTAGAGTAACTTTTCTCTTTTTTCTCAGCATTCCAAATTCTTAACTTTAAAAAAGTCTGTAATATTATTTTGTAAAGGTTTCTTATACAAAAATACACTATTCATAAAAATTTTCATACTTTTGGAAGTATTCGTACAATTCATCTGTACCATTTTCGTGCAACTGGAATCCCCTTCTTATTGTATGGAAGGTTTTTAACATTTCTTCTTTTAAATGGAAATGATTAAATAAATAAATAAATTTGATTTTCATATAATCCGCTAAAATAAATTCATACATACACCGCAACAGCAACTTCTTCGTTTGAATGTTCTACAAGCACGAAAGTGGAATAAACTTCGTTATATAGAATATATTTTTCGTAATATGGAGATTAACTTGCATGTTAATGGTGTTCAAAGTCGAGATTCAGCAGAAAA
Source organism: Maratus speciosus (assembly GCA_963932465.1). Classification (NCBI taxonomy): domain Eukaryota; kingdom Metazoa; phylum Arthropoda; class Arachnida; order Araneae; family Salticidae; genus Maratus; species Maratus speciosus. The sequence continues at coordinate 246,334,035 of OZ010788.1, read as the reverse complement.
TTTCGTTAAGGCTGTTCTTAACTGCTCTGTCCAACAAGCACAAAACGTTGTGACACATTTACGAATTCATTTTTTAACGGAAAGATATAAAATTGGAAAGCCTCGCCATGGAAGCGATTTGGAATGGAACTGTGTTTTCCCTTTTTTGATCCATCAATTACTTATTGAGTTATGAGCGTTTTGATCACGTGACAAACACGTTTTTCGCCCACACTTGAGTGCTTATTCTCTGTTCGCGCGGGAACTCGGTTCAAAACGTTCATTTTGACGCTATTTTCTGAAAGATCTAATGCGTCTGCAATAAAATGGAAAAAAAAAGCTCGATGTCGTAGTTTCTGAACAACAATACTAGCTAGTTTCATGCATTTTCGAACAAAAATAAATTAAAACTTATGTCAGAAAGTTGCCCTCTTGGATTTGAGAACACCCTTAAGTAGAAAACTTCGTTAAATAGGGATATTTGTTAAAGGGAAGTTCGACTGTACTTTGATATGAATTGGTGCTAAATTGATGTAATTTCTTCTATTATTTAAATGATTTAATTGACGTGATTTATATAGAAGAAAGTTTTGTGATGGCCACAACATACTAGTTTAAATTTAGTTTTTAGAAAAGGCATCAGATATTCGGAACTTTTCGCGTAATCTTCATCCTATACTGAGAAATATTTGTTCTAGGAAAAGACTATCATGGTATAAAATATTCAAACAAAATAAATATTCTTTATACAATAGTAAAAAGACTCACTGAAGTATAAAAAATGAAGATCGATGAAATAAATTAATGTGAAATATATTCATTAGTCACATCGCTTTTTAGGAAAAGAAAAGGTTATCTTCAATGGGACACAAATTAAACTACGAATGATAGGAAATGATTTTAGCTAAGGAGTCGATACAGTAACTATTCAGATAACAGATAAACTAAAATATACTATTCTGCTTTGGAAAGATATTGCATATTAATGCGCATTTCTTAAAAGCAGTCTGCGTCTCAATATGAATTTTATTTCTAGCTTATAAAACGTTTCAAATAAATCTGTTTTAATTATCTATCTATATTATAAAGGACAAACATATCTGTGCGTAACGCATACGTCATTTTGCGAATGGCAACACTTTGAAATTTGAAAATTTTGGTTTTGCAATTGTCTCTATCTATATTATAAAGGACAAACATATCTGTGCGTAACGCATACGTCATTTTGCGAATGGCAACACTTTGAAATTTGAAAATTTTGGTTTTGCAATTGTCTCTAGTGCAAATTTTTAAACTTCTAAACATCCCACATTTTAAATTTTTATACCGTCGTATAAGGAAAAAATTGCTCTTTTAAATGCAATTTGTTTGAAAGCTGTACCTCAATTTATTTTTGAGATATTAATTTTTTTTTGTAGTTTTTAATACCATTTCCTTATCGTGGCAGCAAAAGTACCTCATTTCTATTGAAAGTCATTGAAAGTAAACGGAGTATAGTCGAAAATAGGAGATACTCTATCTTTTTGTTGCCATTTTCTCTTAAAACCTGAAAAAAAGTTGAAATTAAAATATGGGCTATGTCAAGAATATTGTCTGTTATTCCGTGATAATGACGTCATATGCACACTTTTCTATAGACGAAGTTTAAGAGCGGATTGTAAAAGTGAATTGCTTTAGCGGATGCAAATGACGTCATTTTATAAAAAAGCGTGTATTTTAATTCTTAAACCTGAATTATGTTTGGTGAAGTGCGTCATTTTCACAGCCCAGCTGCTTTCAAATTCTTCACAGGTGAAATAATGCTTCACTTTTGAAAAATAATGTAATCGAAATCACACACTGATAAAACGCAATGTTTACAAAAATTTAGAGTGTCTTTGTAAAAGAGAACTGACATGTAAATAACAGCGATTTATATTACAGAAATTGATAATTCCCACCTGGATGGATTTGCTTCGCCGAGTTAGACAAGCAAACAAATAATTCTTGGTTTAAAATAATATCGTGTTCCTGAAGTTTTTGTCGAAAATTCTCTTGAATAATAAAATTTTAATGCTATTCTTTAAGTCATTCTACTATAATTTTATGAAAATAACATAATTTTCTTAATTTAATTTTTCCTAATTTTATATAATCCATATATTTAAAACACAAGTATGTTTTTTAGTCATCTGCCTTGATTTTTCTGCTGAACCAATTTTACTAATATTTTTCCTTTGTAGATGTGATCGCACTATCTGCTCTTTTTTTTAAAATCCCCACTTTTATATTTTAATTTTAAAAGCATTTTATGAAATTTCTTCAAAAAGATGAAAATTAGATAGCTTTCATTACTGCAGACAAGAGAGAAATAATGAGGTATTTTTAACTTTATTCATGCTATTTTCTGATAAAAATTCAAAATTGTTGATAAAAATTGTTGTATAGAGTTTAGTGGCACAAAATCCCATTAGGAGCAGAATATTATATTAGGGGCATAATAACGGAAGATGACATACTGCTTTCGAAAACACGCATTTTTCCTCATAAATTTTCTATATTGTTTTCCCTTCTGCACGTGCACTGATACTTAGTTTCAGACACTAGGCGAAATGCTTATTTAAGTCAAAAGGAAGTCATATTTAAAAGAAAACGATCATTTTCTTAGATAAAACTAAACATTTTAACACAAATGTGTCTAAAAAACATAAATTACGGAAATCTTTACTCTCCGGAATTGAGATTAGAATCTCAAGTAAAGAGTTCGTCCACCTTAAAGATGTTGCTGACAATCGTGACTTCATGTTTTGAGTTAAAATGATTTTTAAATGATCAAACAAAATACAATTTTTTTTTAAATTATGAAAGTGGATATGAGAAGTGCGTATGCATATTTTGAGAAAGTGAAAATTGCTGTTTTCATTCCGGAAATCCAAGCAAAAGAGCCTTAATTGATAACCACATCCTGATCCTTATTATATTTTACTGATTAAGTATCTATATTATAAAGAACAAACGTATTTGTGCGTAACGCTGACGTCATTTTGCGAATGGCAACACTTCACGATCAAATTTCGGTCTTGAAATTTTCTCTACTGCAATTTTTTAATCTTCTGAGCATCGTACATTTTCAATTTTCCTCGCATAGAGGAAAAAAATTACTTTCAAATGCAATTTGTTTAAAAACTGCATTCATTGACTGATGTATTATATTTTCTAAAATCATTTTTAAGCATGATTTTTTAAAGTTTATCTTATCACGTGCCGGTTTAATAATAATAATAAACATTTTGCACATAAAGCAACAAACATTTTTCAGCATTTATTTCTGACTATTTTTGCATAACGAAATTAATACTTCCTTTATAAATAAATAAAAGAATAATATTAAAAAACCAACCAATCTAACATATTTGTGAAAGACAAATTAACGAAATTAATACTTCTTTTATAAACAAATAAAAGAATGATATTGAAAAAAAAAAAGCACAAATCTAACATATTTGTAATCGTACAATTTAAATTTTTAGATCACCAAATATGATTTTTTTTTCAAATGGAATTTTTTTGCAAAGTTCCTCTCAGTTTACTCATTTTCTACGGTTTTAAAAACAATTTTAAAGCATGAAATATATTTTACTTTATCTATATCGCGCGGAGCTCGATTACGAAAGATTAATCCGTTTGCCCTTAAAACAACATAAAGAGTTCATCATTTTCTTACGGCTAATATCCATTTCAAAAAACTTCCGTATGAATAAATAAATAAAATAATATAAATAAAACACAAATTTAACAAACATGTATAAGCTCTGAAATTATCAGAATATAAAAGGATGCTATAAGTAGCAAAATCTTGGCAAATAACTCTTAGCATGCGGCTAATAAGAAAATATCGCTTTTGATAAATTTCAAAAATTTATTTGTATAATAATTCGTATTTTCCATATGAGAAATGCTTTTTTAATGTTAGTGGGCAATCTAAAAAAATTATCGCATATAGAAAAATCCCTGCCGGCTCAGGCCTACAGGCGGAGGTAGATTTCGAAGTTAAGTACTAAATTCACCAACAAAACTTAAATCAAGATTAAAAGATAAACCCAGTTCCTTCGCTAATAATGAGCTCTAGGGAGCTAAACATTTTGGGAAAATTCTAATATACACGCACGCATGTATATGGAATAGGTTTAAAAATGGCTAAATCAAATTCAGAGAACCTCAAAGTGTTAAAATATGTTAATATTTCCATACTCGGGTTTTTATCATGTTTTAATACGTTTCTTTAAACTCAATGACGTTACATATTCACCTGCTGTGGTCCATTACATTTTCAATATGAAGCAATATTTTGTTGTTTTTTTTTAATTCGTCAAACTATTTATTTAGTT